>OX104117.1:66319134-66470855 GCA_944474755.1 Limnoperna fortunei
GGATAGTTCGTTAACGTATAGCAATGTCCCTGGTGTTGTACCCAACTTGTAGCACACCGTACAGGTTCTAAAAAATGAATAAATAAAATTATTAATTATAAATTATAATAATTACCTCTGTTTTATACCTGTATTGTTTAAAGGTACTGTCAACACTGTGTTACTGATTGCAAGTGGTGCTGTTTTATAGGTACTTGTGTATATACACATATATATGTCAAATTTCAGGTTTATTTGGAAAATATGCAGAATTTAAACTACATCAATGGGCTTAGATAACAGGATATCTCAAATGTAAGGCCAAAATATTGATATTCAGCATCAGAATAGCATTATTGCATATGATAATGGTTCCTAAGAATGGACTCAAAGGCAGCTCTCTCTTTTGTGATCAGGTTATAATACAGAAAGCCTGAATGGATACTATATATAAGTGATCAGTTAACTATTTAAAGAGTACTAATTTCCTTCACAAAAGAGTTGGCAAATAGTAGCTATAACAGGCTTTACTTTTGTCCCTTCCTGCAATAAACACTTATCCAGTGGCAGTGATATACAATTAAATGAAGTTTAATATAAGGATTGTTCTGTACAACATCTAAATATTATTGTTCAGTGGTCTTGAAATGAATTTCAAATGATTCGCTCATAGCTTTTTCAATTTATTTTTCAGGAACTAATTTCACTAGATATGTACCTACAGCACCAAATCAATATGCCCCCACGCCTATTTAAGTGGGATTAAAAGTTTACCTGATTGACACACAGTTGCCAAACTTTTGTCCGGTCCATTTTGGATAAGATTTGTGGGACATCTGCAAACATTATTCACACAAGTAGAATTGTTCATACAAAAATCATTCAAGCTGTAACAAGGACCATCCCCAATAGTTCTAACTGAAATAAAAATAATGGAAATAAAAGTTAAAATTGCATGTGGATTATATCAGTTGCAAACACAATGCCATCTGGCATAGTCCCAGACATAATAACTACAGGCTGGAAATAATACAGAGATTCAACTAAAATTTATATAAATATGGTACTTGACACAAAGTGCCAACTGACTTTGGACTATACAATATCTTACATACAGGTTTCTTTGTAGCTTATTGTGACTTTATAAAGGTAGAATACATATACATATATAAACAGGTCAAACAAGTCTATCTGTGAGATAATGCTCACGAGCGATACCCATTTTTACAAAAAGTATTCGGTGAACAGGAAGTGGAGGACCAAAGAGAATGAGATCGCTATACACCCTATGTTACTTTAGGATAAAGCAATATGCAAAATATCAGGCTTCTGCATCCTATTGTTGCTTAGAAAACTGACAAAAATGTTTGTAATGGAAGAACAGGCAAATGGACAGACAAGGATAAAACAGTTTTATGAATATTACTTTTCACAGCCTGACTTAGAATAAAGAACCACCTCCTTATTATATTGAAACTTAGCACTTTTCAAATGTCATAATAACTAGCATTTTAAACAAGCATATCTAAATAAATACTTACTAGGATTGCAAACTGTGGTATCCAGATTATCCAGTCCAAGCTGATGAAAGAATTCTTTACATACGCATTTATCATTTAAACATTCAGAATTCACTTTACAAGGATCAGCTCCAAATATAGAGCAGTTTGCGGATCCAACATTTAATACTGTAAAAAAAACACATACAAATACATGTACCAGCTCTTTACAGACAACTTTTATAAGTAAATACTCATTTTTCTTTTGTCCAATAGCTGTTGCTGTTCTTTAAAACTGTAAGAGCCGTCAAAATAAAACTGTACAAAACGAATATTATCAAAAGCAGAAATCTTTATCATGGAGAGGTTTCAATTAAATATTGGCAAATTTAACCCAGAGGTTTCAGAGGAACTGCCCTAATCAAAAAACTTTAACATAGTTGCTGGACCATGAAATTCAGGTCAAAGTCAGGCAGCACCTACCAAACAGTAATGTACTATTAATCAGAAACTTATATACCAAATATGGTCATCCTACCATGCATAGTTACAGAGGAATAGCCATAATCTAAAAAACTTTAACATAGTAACTAGACCATGAAATTGAGGTCATGGTTAGGTAACACATACCAGACAGTAATGTACTTTTCATCAGCTACCTATATACCAAATATTGTCATCCTACCATGCATGGTTACAGATGAGCTGGTCTAATCCAAAAACTTTGACCCACAGAGCAGCCCAGCGCGTCCCCGGGTGGCAGATAGGGGAGACCCTGTCGTTGGGGGGTTGTCAGGTCATAATACTGAAAGCCTGATCGCGGACCATAGTGGGTAACGTGTTTGGAGAATGCCACGCTCCTTGCACGATAAAGAGCCCTTTTGTAGATTTCGAAAAAGAGTAGGCTCATTGTAGCCGCTACAAAAGGCTAAATTTTCCGCCCCTACCCAAAACTCCATACTTTTCCAGTGGCAGTCAAAATTGTATTCCCTGTGACCCATCCCACCCCCATTTTCCATTGATTTATTGTTTGTTAACTTGTTCCCGTCCTGATTTAGCTGAAATACTGCTAGCTGGACGTAAAGCAGACATCCAATCAATAAACCTATACAAAGTATTCATCCAGAAACTTCCTTAATCATGAATGGTGAAATTGAGGTTACAGCTGGTGACAGACTTGCAAGTACTAATAAACTACCTATGGACCAAATTCAATAGACTTAGTGCTTAAGCTTACAAAGATATAGAGCAAAGTATTAAGTATTTACAATGATGCCGCTAGATAAATATATATGTCTCGGCTCCAGCAATAAATATATATGTGCTTCAGTAGGATGAAGGTTTTACTTTTTCATTCAGAAACAACAGTTTTTTGATAAATTATATAGCAGGGCAAGTCATTCAACAGACAACCAGAGGATTTCTAGTAAATACATGACTAAACATAACAGATTAATTCATACAATTTCAAAATAACAAATATTACAGTACTTTTTTCATACTTATAAACCACTACAGTAAATTTTATATGAAAGACAAGAAACATAGCCATGCCACAAAACCAGGTTTTCAACGATTTAACATTTAATTTCAGTAGAAGACTAAGTGGAAACTGTTTTCTTCTATTTTTAGTAACAGTGACCTTGACATTGACCCTATTTGCCCCAAATTCAATCCCAACTAGGTCTTCATGTAAGCTTGATATATTAAAAGTTTCAGCAAGATCGGTTTTTCCCAACTGAAGTTATTGACTGGAAACTATTTATATTTTAGTAACAGTGACCTTGACCTTGATCTGAATGGCACTAAATCCAATCCTAGGCTAAGTCTTTATGCAAGCTTGCTATATCTAAAACTAAACATATTGACCTGAAACCGTTTTTCTTGTTTTAGTAACAGTGACCTTGACCCGCCTGGATCAGAATCCAATCCCAATCTAGGTTTTCATTCAAGATTGCTATATCCAAAGTTTCATCAAGCTTGGTTTATCCAAACTGAAGTTATTGACCAGAAACCCTCTGTCTGATGCTGCCCACCATACCCAATATAATAACCTTGTTTTTCATGGACCTCAAACAACACATGTTTAAAGTCCATCATATATTTGTCATATGGATGATGCACTATTTCTGCTCCCTTTTCCTTTTTAAAGTTGCTTTACAATACTTGTGTAGTTGAAATGAAAATATGAAAAACAAATTCATCCAAGATGCCCTGTCTGGTAAAATGATGTAGACAACAGCAATGAAAAAAAATGTAAGAGGACACCAGTGTGATCCTTAATGTCACAAACTATTAATCCAATATAATAATAAACAGTAGAGTTGTTTATACCTGCAGTTAAGAATACAGAGTTCGTCAGATCTTGCATTGAGGTCATTTGAACATATTTAAGATCTTTGTAATAATGGACGCTTACCTGTAATTTTTTGTAAGAGTGTGGGAGTTTATCTATAAAACAAATGGGTAAATAAATAAATAATATCGGTTTGATAAAAAAACTAAGTTTTATTACATATCATATGCTATCGAGAACCGGCAAAGCCAGGATACACTGCACAAAAAGAGGAAGCGTTCAAAAAGTTGCAGTACTTATAAAGTACAAACAATAGCTATTTATGACCTCTTTTGCACTGTAGGGATGCAGGTCATCACTAGGTCTCAACAAATGATATAGTAACAATTTATGTAAATAGTAAAGGTACTCACAGTTTTTTTTACAAACATACGGATTTTTAGTTAGAACTCCTGAAGCTGTTACAGTTAAACTGCAATCTTCATCAGCAAAAAATAACTGCTTGGTATCATTATAACCAAATATTCTTTGAACAACCATACAGTCATATAAACGTGTCGGTTGACCATCGTACCACTTGTAGAATGATATCTGGCTATAAGGGTTAGAGAACCAGCTGTAATACCCATTCTGTAAAACAAACAATTATTTACAATCTATGCTTTTCATTCACCATAACAATAAACTAGTAAATAACTGTGAAACATAGTTGTGTATCAAAATGAAAACTTTAAAATAAAAAAGGTTTACCCAACAATCAAGAAGCATTCCCTTTTAAAACTTAGTTGTAAGTAGCATGCCTTTCTAAAGAGTAAGTAAAGTGGTATACCGTTGTATCTGTTCTGAAACATAGTAGTTTATCTTTCTAACGATTTAGTAAACCCTTCTGATCTCAATAGTTAGGTAGCATTCCATTCTGGGGACTAAGTAGTAAAGAAGTCCAATGATTTGAAGACTAAGTAGTAAAAAAAGATACTGTTCTGAAGACTTGATATTAAAGAAGTTTACTGTTGTAAAACTTCAAAGTAATGTAGTATACTATTCGAAAAACTTAATATTAAATTAGTAAACCATTCTGGCCCTAGTGCCATAAGCATTTTCTTTGCTGAGAACTTTTTTTATTCTCAATTTTTTCCATTCAAATCTTTTATTTTCCCTTGTCATGGTTATAGAGAAAATTCTAAAACTGAACAAATCCTTTTAACTCAAAAAGGTTTTATTGTGCTTGGTGTTTGAAGATTTATTAGTAAAGAAGAAAACAATTTAGAAGACTTATTGGTAATGTGGAGTATAACGTTCAGAATACAGTAGTAAAGTAGTTTACTGTTCAAGTAGCATACCATTCTAAAGAATTGTTAGTACAGTAGTAAGGCGTTCTTAAGACAGTAAAGTAGTATAAATTCTGAAGACTAAGTAGTACAGTAGTAAAATGTCTGAAGACTTAGTAAAGTAGCATATCATTCTTATACAAGTCACAGTGTTTTGGTCAAGGTTTTTTGGATTAAAATTGACGTGATTGAAAACTACTTACAGCATATGGTCTATGTAATGCTCCTTTGTAGATCAAGAAAAGTATATTTTGATATTACCAATTATTTTCTTGAGATTGATATTCAGTGGTTTGAAATGCGGTGGTTTTTCATTTTGATAGGGCGATTGTCTGTAGTAAAATTTGACCTAAATTAGAATGAATGTGTAACATAGGTGCAGTGGATATTGACTGTTTGAAACCTTTCAGGCATATGCGGTTGATGCTGGAAAAGTCTCATGGTTTGTCGGAATACCATTGTACGTCACGAAAGCAGACTAACGTGTGTAGATCCCTTTAGAAACAAACATGGCCGACTTATAGTATAAAACTCCCATAGCAAAAGTCAAGGACGATTTGTGATCAAATGGAGGCATAACATTAAATGGGCATGTTTTCGTGACTAAATTTTTTTTCTACTAGATTTACGTAATAAATTGATAAAATATGGGGGAGGGTTGTTGAGTTTATTGGGTTTTTTGGGGGGAAAAATTTCACATAATTTTTTCGCAAATGTGACCTTGAATCTTGGTGGATTTCCCCAAAATTGATAGGCTTCTGATCCACCTAATATGAAACTATATCCTAAAGTTTCATTAAAATTAATGCAAACATTTTGAGTTATTGTCCAGAAACATTTTTTTAGGGGTAAAAATTTCTAACGTTTTCTAATGTTTTTTGGCAACTGTAACCTTGAAATTTGACGGATGTACCCCAAAATGGATAGGCTCATACCAAGCTGAAATGTCGCGATATCCCAAAGACTCAATCAAATCGGATGCATGCTTTTTTAATTATCATCCCTAAACCAAATTTGGATGGATGGACTGACCAACTGACATACATGAGGACCACTATATAATCAAGACTATGTCGAGCAGGGGCATACAAATAATATTGCATAGTTTTTTTAAAACTTATTCATAAAGTTATAAAATAGTCCCAGTTCTTGAGAATCTCTACAACCAGTCTGACTGATCATTGTGAATATTTTATCCATGTAGTTGTGTTTCGTGGAAATTATGATTTTAAGATTTCTGACATTGTACTTTATTGACTTCTTAGTCCATATTTGAGACCAGTCAGATTGGTCTTCAGTTAACAAGTCAGATGAATGATGACCTTTTAATGCTGCTATTGTACATTACTCTATACACATACCATAATACGACAGTTTCCTCCAGTCCAGTAATGGGATTTGCCAATATGATCAAGTATTTTGGCTAGAGCTGACATTTCAGCATTGCTGTAAGTTTCTAACAGTGTACCTCCATTATTCACACAATCAAGAGAAGCTGCATCCCACGTTACTAAATACTCTTGAACTAAGTAACAGGACATGTTGACTTGTTCCCACCCCTGATTACATTGAGGTCCATCTTTAGAAAATTAACATAAATTATGCATAGAATGAAGCAGCTGTTAAACTCTGACTAGTGATAAAACATGGCACATATATTCGGTAGTACTAGATGTTTTGCTTTAAATCATACATAGTACACTGTTAAAAACTATGTGTTTATGTACACAAATTCTTTCGGCTAATTAAAAAGATCCTTTACAGATCAGGAATAAAACATTGCATGATTATTAACAAATAATAGGTGTGCCAAATATATTTTTTTATATAAAAACTGTATATTGATGAAAAGTAGAACGTGTACACCTATTTTTATTCTTTTCAATGTTAAACTTTATCAATTAACTGCTGAAAAGTTAAACCCATGTTTAAATGCTAGTCCTAAATTCATGTCACAATTCATATATTTCATTAAGCTATAGTAAAGTTAGTTGACTTACTAAAAACACATTTAGGAATATTATTCCAAAAACCCTGATTAGTACATGACATGGAGTTACTGTAACCAATAGGGATGTTATAACCAGAGTCACACGAGAATTGTATGCTACTTCCTATGGTGTTTGGACCTGGATTTGTCATACCAAACCTTGGATCAGATGGCTGTACGCACGCTGCAAAGCAAAATGTGTATATTGAAACTCCAAATAATACCATAAATGCACGCGAAAAAGTCAGTCTGTATATAAGTCGGGGAAGGGGGAAGGGGGGGGGGGGGGGGGGGGGGGGTGGGGTCTTGTTGGGTCTAAAAATCTGGTATTTTGTTGTTGACCCTCGTATAAGTCAGAAGACAGCCGTGTTGACATTGGGTCAGAATAAAAAAAAAACATTCCGAATTTGTGAATAAAAATCATTATATCAGTAAGACTTCGTGTTTGTTTTTTGTTTCTCAAGTTTTATCACTTAAATATTGCTTGTTATTTATCATAAGTTGTTTGTTTACACTACAAGATTTTGAAAAATGTATACGTAATTATCTCCCTGAATTTGGAAAAACTAAAAACTGGTAAAAAGACAAAACCACACGTAAATATATATAAATATTCATTTGCATGTTATTTAATCGTTAAAGCAGTTTTTTTAACATAAATGAACACTAATTTCAACAATATAAAGGAATATGGTTTGTAAATTAAAATAATATTTGATAAAAATAAACGAATTCGTTTACATAAATGTATTAGTTAGTTTATCTTTATTTTTCGATTTTCAGTTGCATCATTACATCATAGGATGTATTATGTAATACATACAAATAAATCAATACTTGTGTAAACAGTGGTAAATACGAGTGGAAATATGGAAACTAGATGAAATAAACAATACACAAGTAAAAACAATCTTTATTAATGTCTTAAATATACTTTATATAGCATAATTAAACGGGTATCTGTCTATTTTCGCCTTTATAGTCGGCAGTCTATGTACGGCCTTCAAACTTCGACCAGAATTCTTTCCTCTTCTGGTATGGCTGGCTTACAGTCGGAACCCTTCTCTTAAACCAAATTTTAATTCCCAATGTCTCGACTTGTGTGCAAGTATGTACGGTACTGTAGATACAATTATACAACTATCAAAACCAGTCTAGACATCAACTAGATATATACATGGAGGTGAGTTTGACGCCCACCAAATGAATAAAATTATGAGAAACCAGCTGATTGTCACTTGCCATGACTAAATGGTGATAAAGCTGATACTGACAAATCTAACAAGTCAAGACGCTTTCTGTAGGAAATAATCATAAGCAACTAGTTGTAGATCAACTTAATAAATCATGATTAAATGGACAATGAACAAACAAAAAATTCCAGTTAAATCAGACACCAAATAGACAATTACTGGGGCCTCTGTGGCCAAATGGTTGATATACTGTGGTTTCATTTTTATTCGTGGGGTATCAATTTTCGTCGTTTTCGTGGGTGGAGACAAACCACGAAATTAAGAATTCAACGAATAATGATCTCAAGAAATCTATAATGATGGTAAGACGACATAAGAAACTGATATGGGACAACTATTTACATAGATAATGATGGCTGATGTTCAAGATGCATCGTTAAATTGATATGTTTTGAATAGACAATTTGCATTATGAACAACTTTAGTATGTTTATGACACTAAATAGAAATAAAACTGATAAAAAAACAACGTTGTTATTTTTAATTGCGTAATCCCGTCAGTAGTAAACATACTTCCTGTTGTGCCTTTTCGTTGTAAAGTGTTGATGTATACACAAATATTAAAGTAACTAGTCTCAATTAAAAAAGATCAATAAAGCAATCTATCTTTAACACCTTTTATACTGATTTCCATCTAAAAAACCACTAATTATAGCATCAAGTTTATTGTCAAACAAACAAACTTAATCTTTGCCCCAGGGAATGTAAGACGAATTTACAATGAACTGTTTACTTAGATTGGTTTTAATAAAATGACACGTTTATTAATTATGTCAATTTTGTTTACGGCTACAAAACAAAATCTGTTCAATCTTTATTACTTCATGTTTCTTTGAAAACAAAACAGTCATTACGCTGTTTTTAAGATAGCTAGCTAGATGTACACTATCACGGGATATATGGTATCGCATGATTTTATTCAGGGCATTTTACTCAACACGCCGTCTTATAAAATTGTGTTTACAAACAACATAATACGGAATAAAACGCAACTCCTTTCCTAAATTTATGTTAAGTGTGGGCTTTGCATCACGCTATAACAAAAGCAGGTTTCGTTTTGCATCGTCTTTCTTAAGCCGTTCCATTTCGTTTTAATGTCGCCACTTTCCAATAAAAGTACCGTAAATTTCTATGAAATCCTGTGATCAGCAATACAATTGTCACCTCCCGAGATCGATTATATCTTGAAAATGACATATTAGAAAATGTCCAGACTAACCCTGTGCGAATACCGAAAATTGTAAGCAATTTAAACATTTTTCATTTTTGATGTTTTGTTTGATTCCGCGAACCACGAATTTAAGCATCCCACGAAATGTCTTCTTTCTTCCAACCACGAAAATTGATACCAACGAAAATAAATGAAACCACAGTAGTTTGTCTACTATAGATCACATGGTCTGTCAACACTGATGTTTAACATCTCTTAAAAAGCAAACAGACAAATATAAGATTGGAAACCAGATGTAGAACAGGCAAATAAATAATTACACTCCAGATGCCGACCAAAAAATTACACCAAGGTAAACCAGATGCTGATCAAACGATTTAGTCATGATACATTATAGGTGGATGAGGTCAAAATGACAAAAGCAGGCTAGACAAAGATTAAACGAATAAATAATGGTAATTCAGATGCTGATAAAAAAAAATAAATCATGATTACTCAGGAGCAGACTAAATGATTAAATAATGGTATACCAAACAAATAATTCTTCATATTTAAGGTGCAGACAAGACAAAGAAATCAAGATAAACCAGACCATACCAATTGAATAAAAAATATTTATAATTTATAGGCCAACCAAACAAATAAATCTTGATAAACCAGAAGCCAATCAGGCAAATAAATTATGAATAACAAGATGCCACATAATAAATCGTGGTTAACCTAACCAGGGGAATAACTAGAAAAACTACAGACACATAATTTATGATTAACCAGATTCTGACCAGACGAAAATAAATTAATACTTAATGGAATATATATAACAACTTTACCTGTGACATTATTTAACTGAAGAATCAAATATTTAAGCGACAATAATTATCTGTATGTAGCTAAAGATTAAATTCAACTTTGAAGAAGGGGCCTCAGTGGCAAATGGTTAAAGAAGTTAATGATCTATTATTGATCACTGGGGTGGCAACACTAAGCTTGTTCTCGGCTCCAACCAAGCTAGTGACTGTCAGTTTTCTTGCCAAAAGTCAGGGGATTTAACCTAGCTTAGCTTTTCGTCCACTTGATGTAAAATGGACATGCTGAAAAGTTGCTGGAAGTGTTAAACCCCATAACAACAAATAAACACATCAACTTTACAGTACTTACCATTTTTGTACATGTGCAAATTCGGTGCATCCTGGTTTGATCCGGGAGACTTTGTATTGTATAACCTGCAAGTGTTGTTTCCAGGATAATAACTTAGAGATAAGCAATTCTTGTCATATCGACACTTCAGACTACATTCGTCCACTGTTGTAACTGACTGGTACACTTTAAAAGGTATATTGTTTTGGTTGTTTTGGTTTGTACCAAAATATGATGAATCTGCAATAGGCAATGAATACAAGTATTTCCTATTTGGTAAATAAAACTGCATTGTTTACAAGAAATTAAAATATTTCAATGTATAAATCTTCAAAAATCAAAGCCACTACTACACGCCCACAGCACACAAGGGAAGACACATCAAAACAGCCACTACTACATGTACACTCCCACAGCACACGCAATTACAATAATTCTGTAAATCAGACAAACAGGTATTTTAAAACATTGATTACATTACTACACTAGATCAGACAAAAAGGCACATCAATGCATAGATTACTGCAATCCTGCAGACATGTCAATTTTGCCGTGGATACGACTAACACATCAATAGTCCTGTGATTCCCAGAAACAGGAAAATAACTACAGCAGTTACTACAATTCAGCAATTCAGACAAACACATGCTTTATTACACTGATTACAAAACTGTACCAGATCAGATGAAGGCTCACACCAAAGACAAGATTATTACATTAATTCCAAACAGGCAAATCAATACTCCTGAAATTCAAACAGGCACTTTAATGCAGTGATTACTACAATCCCATGATATGGACCGATACATACAACACTACGACAAATTCTATATAACAAAGAAACAAATGGACAGACACAACAATATAGCAGTTTGTTATACTACTAGGAAACAGTTAATCAGGCAAATCAAAAATGTGATTACTACATAAACATTCTTACGGAACATACAGATTGACAGATACTGCAGTGATAACTATACTGCCATTAAATATACTGACAGCTATCAATTAATAATAGTGGATTAGATAGATTGACACATAAGTTAAGAAGTGCCCCTGGTTCTAAACAAGAGAATTACCATAAAAACAAGTGTGGACTGTAAGCACGCTCACAAAGGGATACCCCCGCTTCGCATTCAAGTCCAATTATCTCCCCTGAATAATATCCGACAGAGAAGAAAATTCTTCATGCACATCTACATATGATGTACTTCCTTAATGTAAAGTTTCATCAAAATCTGTCAGGCAGTTTAGGAGGAGAAGCGCTTACAAGGGATAGGGAAAGACAGACAGACAGACAGTGTGATTCCTATATACCCCCAAACAATTTTGCTGATCCATTGGGGGACATCATATCTGAAGTGTCTGCGAATGATGAACTTCTGTCCATTAGGAATGCCTGTGTACCTCAATCGATGTCCATCATGGACTCACAGACTTGGGGTAATCCGTTTTGGCTGTAGTGTACATGAAAGTTGACCAAGTCCCCCTTGATGAATTTCCTTGAAAATCAATTAATCCAAGCACCTACTATATATAACAATTTCCAAAAGTTTCATTCAAATCCATTAGGAAACAAGTACAAGTTGCTACACATGCTACCCCCTGAAGCTGCAGTATCGAATTGCCTAAAAGGCTCGAGAAAATAAAATGGAAAAAAAATTTTGTGATACGTTTAGTTTTGGGACTAAATAATAAGCATGTAATATAAGAATTGTTTAGGTATTCAGGAAGAGCTAAGCAACTACATGAAAAATCTTTGTCAGAATGTGAAACTATAGTAGATTTGATTTTTAATATTGTTCAATATTGCTAAAATGGTCAAAGTCCCATAACTCCTAAAAAATGTGACAAATCTAAATGGTTGTAGAGTATGCACATCTACACATCACAACAACTAATCCTATTAAATATCAAAGCAATCCATTTAACGGTTTCAGCAAGGGTCGGGAAACGGTCATATTTGCCGGACATGACCGAAATTTATACTAAAATGACCGACTACGATTTGCTCAAATCGGACATCTAAAAAGTAATATTTTACATGCAATAATCACTTGTTGGACTTAATCCCTTTAATTTCTTCTGTGTAGAAATATTTGTATTAAAAAATCAACCCTAAGGCTATTTCCTGTCACTGACTATGTTTATTGACCACCGACCGGTGATTACGTAATAGGTAAACAGGTGGTGACAGATCTGTTTCATCCATATCGTAAACATACTATTCAACAACATTTTGAATATACAGAGATTGAATATAATAAATAGATTGTTTCTATTTCACATTTCTAAGAAAATAAAACAACTTTACAGTACATGCAACTCTAATGAAAAACATGTGCGGTCAAAATTGTACACTACGCAAGCGCCAATGTAACTAAACGTTACATTAATCAAAAGAAAACCAATTTGAAGAAAAATTCCTTGAATATAATGAGAACAAAAATGATTATTCATTTAATAATAAAAACTTGTTAAAAGAATCCATCGCAGAATAACGCATAAATTCAATTCTGGTTCGAACTTGTTGCAATTAGGTGACAACTTCCTATTTCCGGTAAATGAAACTCTCGCCAGGATATTCATCAAAACAACGTTGTTTGCCATTATTTTGTTGCATAGACAACATGTCATCTTTCAATAAAGATTTTTTAGGCAGAAGATTGTATCTCTACATATATTTTCGCTTACTCATACTATCGTGGCGAAACGTCGCGACAGGCAAACACGTTTCGGTACGAAACGACCCCAGACCAATATTCACTACCATGGAATATGGTAATTTCTTAGGGGGAAAAATGACCGAAATGGGCAGGGAAAACTTCTGGACCCCTGGGTTTCAGAGTTGCATTCACAAGATCTACCGTTGTATTATATTGCTGAAATGGCCAATTTCTCATAACTCCTATAAATTTTGTTGAATTAAAATGATGGTAGAGTATGCACATCTACAAAACATAACAATTAATCCTACCAAATATAAATGCAATCTATCAAGCGATTTCAGAGGAGATGCATCCACAAGATCTACCATTGTATTATATTGCTGAAACAGTCAAAGTTCCATAACTCCTACTAAATTTGACAAATCAAAATGACAGTAAAGTATGCTGATCTAACCATTATAACATAAATCCTACCAAGTATCAAAGCACTCCGTGAAGTGGTTTCAGAGAAGAACTACAATTTTTTGCTAAAATGGTAAAAGTCCAATAACTCCTAAAAAATTTGACAAATCAAAACAATGATAAAGTATGCACATCTACCCTTCATAACAATTAATCCTACCAAATATCAAAGCAATCTGTCAAGCGGTTTTTCAGGAGTTATGTCCACAAAAGTGTGACGGACAGGTGCACTGATGCAGACCATTACTAGGTCATTCCATCGCTTTTCGGCACTTGTGATGTGGTTTTTTATACCCCTGGCAACTTCGTTACATTTGGTATAAAAACCACATCAAGTCAAGCTTGTCAAAAAGTCCAAGAGGATATAATCAGTTAGTCCACTTCTAGAAGACATTAAACAAATTAATTTACTTATCTTTAGAGCAATCTATATGTTAAATATTATCTCATACATACAATCAACCTGGCAAATAGCTGTTGTTTGTGTCTCACAGTCCTGTACGTAGTATCTTACTCCAAGTGCTGAAGTACGTTGATAAACACATCCGTAAAAGCTCATTGTTGTCCAAGTTGCATTGATAGTACTCCTCCAAGGGATCTGTGTCAAGTTTTGTACTTCATACTCGATGACACCTTGCATTTGAAGAGCACCATTTTGAAAATAAAATCCAGTCCAGTGACGTATATCTGACAAAAAAGGGTTCGGAAAATGTAATGTATTACCCTGAGAATGATCCTTTACCAACTGTATTGAACTCGATGTAGCTAGTATTTTTGCCTTTATTCTAAATGTGTGAACTAATGACCATGAGTGCCATATCCTTAAGTTACATCACCATAGGACCAACAAGAAATATACAATATTTAAAGAAAACAAAATGACTAATTCACAGTCAAGTTAGATACTTGTATTCAAGCCAATATAAATCACGTAAATGATAATTTCATAAGGAGAACTAAAATATACCCTTATAGGAGGTTAGTTTGGTCAATCTTAAGTTTGTCTGTGATATTAAAAACAATTTTTTTTTCATTTGGAAAACTTAAGTTTGCACATCAAATTGAGGACAAATATGTTCATATGGAGACTTAAATTAAATTTGCTAGAAAATCATTCATATCAATGTAAAGCTGGTTTGTCAGTATTTGTATCTTCCTATAATCTTTAAGTTGTTACTCATGTCTTCCAAGTGATTTTCCAGGTCATCACAGATATCTTAACAGAGGCTCTTAAGAGCCTGTATCGCTCACCTGAATTTATAGGCAATGAAGATGGCATTTCCCTGATGCTAAAGTAAGTCCTGTAATTTTCAATAAACTTTTAATAGGATTATCCAAACAATATTACTAGAAAGTTTTGTTTCCATTCGTTAACCGGTTGTATAGAGAAGATCTTGAAGATCTTTTTTATTTGCCCATAGTCCTATGTTGAAGATCTTTTTTATTTGCCCATAGTCCTATGTTAAACTAAGTCCAATTGGCAATAAAAAAATATTAACTTTAAAGAAGACCATTCAAACAATATTGTCAGTAAGTTTTGTTTCCATTGGTTAATCAGTTTCAGAAAAGAAAACTAATAAAACTTTTTCCCATACAGTCTACTATTAATCTATGTAATGCTGTGGTGGCAATTTTGATTTTCCTATTGGCATAAAAAACATAAACTTCAAAAAGGACCATCCAAACAATATTGCTAGTAAGTTTTGTTTCCATTCGTTAACAGCTTTTAGAGAAGAAGCCTTTTTAAAATTGTTCCCAAAGGGTCCCATGTCCCTAAGTCCTGCTGTGGTGGCCATTTTGATTTTCCAATTGGCATAAAAAACACAAACTTTATGAAATGACCATCCAAAATAACATTGGTAGTAATTTTTGTTTCCATTGGTTAAACGGTTAGAGAAAACGCCTTTTTAAACCTTTTTCCCCATAGGGTCTAATGTTAAACCAAGTCCTGCGGTGGTGGCCATTTTGAATTTCCGGTTGGGATAAAAAACATGAAATTTATGGAAGACCATCCAAACAATATTGGTAGTAAGTTTTGTTTCCATTGGTTAACCGGTTTCAGAGAAGAAGCCTTTTTAACTTTTTTCCCATAGGGTCCTATGTTAAACTAAGTCCTGTGGTGGTGGCCATTTTGAATTTCCAATTGCAATAAAAAACACAAACTTTATAGAGGACCATCCAAACAATATTTCTAGTAAGTTTTGTTTTGATTGGTTAAACGGTTTCAGAGAAGAAGCCCTTTTAATCTTTTTTCCCATAGGGTCCTATGTTAAACTAAGTCTTGCGGTGGTGGCCATATTGGTTTACCAATCCAAATAAAAAACACAAACTTTGTAAAGGTCCATCCAATGAACATTATGGCCAAGTTTGGTTTCAATTGGCCAAGTGGTTTCAGAGAAGAAGATGAAAATGTAAATAGTTTACAGACGCCGCTGACGATGACGACAGACGCAAAGTGGTAACAATAGCTCACATGACCCTTTGGGTCAGGTGAGCTAAAAAGTAAATCTCTTAATCCAATAAAATGCAGAATAATTATTGATTAATAATATACATATGCTAAGTGTAAGAAATACCATATCCAGAAATTCCAAAATTTGTAAACATGATATCTTCCCAGGTTTTTGTTAAAACTGTCAGTATACTTCCTCCAAGATTGGCACATTCTGCAGCAGCCAGCTCCCAAGGTTTTGGTGCAAGTTTTGTCAGCATTGAGTTTTGAACAGTTACTTTAGCTACAATAGACATCAAATATTATGTGATAATTGGATCATTTTGTTTCAAAAATGAAGTATATTCCTATAAATGGTAAAATTACACATTAATGGAATTTTCTTACAAGTCTTAGAACATAGTGAAGTAGATGAGATTCTTTAAAGTTTTTAAAAGATTATAACTTGAGTGCATCAATCTAGAAGTATTTATAAATAAAAGTATGTTTTTTCTAATTAAAAACATACAGGTACCAATGTATGTTACAAACAAAACCACAGGTAATAATCTACAACTATTTCCATAACTTAGAGAAATTAGATTATAGCTCTTCATAACAAGAACTAATAAATCAAAGCTATCTTAATGATTGGCAATAAAAATTATGTTGACACAAGTAATTTTAACATGTAGCATGAAATGAATGACTGCCAGATATACATTTTTTTATCTTACAATAATTTTTACAACTATAATTTCGTTGAACCACATTTTTACCACATAAGAACAATCATGAAACAAATCCTTCATACTTACTGTTACCACAATAGGCATATGGATCATCACTGATTGCACCATACAGCTTAAGTCCCACACATCTGCATTGTGACATAATACACTTGCTATTCCCTACACACATCTCGTCACCCCCACAATCTCCTCCAATCCAGATTCCTAAAATATTTAGAAATTGTATATGGCATTTTAGCCATTAACCAACATTGCATGTTTTTACTAATGAAAAGGTCTATCAAATACATATATATTTGTATTTACTTAAGTCTGTAAACAGCTCAGTGTAATTTTAATACTCGTATCATTCATTTATTTTGACACATAAGAAGGATTTTCACTTTTTTTTATCTAGCTTTAGGGTTAGGATGACACAGCTCTCAGTCGGTATTTTATCACAAGTTCTGCTCATTTTTTAATCTGATCTGATTTCACAAAGAAACTGCATAAAATTGTTTTAGGCAGGGATAATATTTTTGAAAATATTTAATGAAAGTGAACTACAACAACCCTTTTGCTATGTGAAAAGGATTAAGGGCAATCTCTATTAGCACTATTTGAATTTTAATACGAAATGACAGTTGCTGGTAACAGATTTTTTTAACATGCATACATTAATTTGATTCTAAAGACAAACATGTGATTTGGGGTCAAACAGTCCCTATAATGAAATATATTTTTAAATTATCCCAAATTTTCAAAAACAAACATGTGAAATATATGTACATTTACAAGGGACATTTTTAAATTACCGTATATCGGGTTATTTTGGCGTGATGGTTATTTTGGCTATATTGGCGTGTAAGAAAAAATCGCCAAAATTAAAACGACCAATTTTTCCAGACGATAATTACCGGTACGGTATTTGTTGACCTTTAGAAATTTAAATATGTAAACTGACCGACTGATACCTGACACTACACTTATTATCGATTTGTTGTTGTGAGACGAAGCGTGTAAA
The DNA here is from genome assembly GCA_944474755.1 of Limnoperna fortunei. Lineage (NCBI taxonomy): Eukaryota > Metazoa > Mollusca > Bivalvia > Mytilida > Modiolidae > Limnoperna > Limnoperna fortunei. The sequence goes on from OX104117.1 coordinate 66,337,105, forward strand.
ACTGACCACGAATTAATTTAAATTTTAACTTGTTAACTTTGAGTACAGCTTTGGACAAATAATGTCGATTTTGAAGTATCTATCGAGGGATTCACTGCCCACCCCTAAGGAAAATGACAACCATACGATTCAAAATTGGAAAGTTTGCTGCGGAAAACAGCACACCTGGAACATTGAAAACTTTTTGTGATTATGGAAAGTTGTCTGAAACTACAGTACGACGATTAATTTTATTGACATGTTGTTGCCACAGATTAATTGAATTATATTTCAATTTACCTGTTTACATCTACCTGAACAATACACTCAAAACGCTGTCATTTCATTCATTGATTGTTAAGTAAACAAACTAACTATAATTAAGGAAGTTTGTATTTAATTGATTACCTGAATAGGTTTTAAAACACAATGTATGAATTTCTATTCACATATAAATATGCAAGTCTTATCAATTGTTAATTAGCCCACTGTTATCGATCATAAAATTAACACCTTCATGGTCATTAAATCAACATGTACTACTTCAGGGCATAAAGGATTAAAACAGTAATAAATAAAATATTTTTATTTAAATATCTTTATTTGCTATAAATATGAACATATTGAAAATAAAATACCGTTTCTTGTTCTTATATTGGTGGTAACATCTGAAAAACACCAAAATAAAAAACGCCAAAATAAAACCTGCTAAAAAAACAGGAAAACCACCAAAATTTCCAACCGCCAAAATAACCCGATATACGGTAGTACATAATGTCCATTCTTTGACAATCTATAGAAATTTTGGCTTAAAATATACTATCTAAATTAGTTATAAATCCATTAAATGATAGTTTATTCAGTATTTTGCTAATAAGCAAAATTGTGAGTTCTTGACTTATAAATGCTGGAAAATATAGAGCGCAGTTTTAACCAACAAATATTTTTGGTTATTTATTCACTGACACAGAACTGTTTTGGACAACACTTTTTCTATATGTTCATATACTTACTGCCTTTTTTACATACATATGCATACTGGTTCATGCAATTAACTGCTTCATAGCGGAATTTTCCACCAACATATCTCAAAGATACACACATATTTTCTGTGAACGTGGTACCATTTGCCCATTGTAAGACATCAATATCGGTATGTGCATGCTTCCAGTAAAATCTTGATACCTGTATAAAATGATTTTTTTCAGAATTTAAGCAATCACAATTGTTTGTTTGTCTGAATGATATTTAATGCCATTTTCAGCAATTTTTCAGGTATATCATGGCATCCAGTTTTTATTGGGTGAGGAAGATGGGAGTACCAGGAGAAAACCCCGACCTGCGGTAGGAAAGCTGGCAATCCTTGTCAATTAAGATTGGAGTCTAGAACACCCTGCTAGCAGTGAGAATCCAACATGCAATCTCAGTGTTGACAGACCATGTGATCAATAGTAGATGAACTACCTTAACCACTCGGCCACCAAGGCCCCAGCTCTAACAATAGGCAACCACTATCACATGACGTGTTGACATCCAAGATCCAATTCTAAATCAATGAGAGTCACAATTCTCCTGGCTTTAAACTTTGCATCCCACAAAATGAGGTCTCATGTTTGGTCAACATCAACAGTAATGTTTATACTCTGTCATTATATCACAATTTATTTCTCAAGCTTGACAATTAAAAATTATGTTTTCACATTGGCAACCACAATTAATCTCGCAGGCTTAACAATTCCAATCTAGTTTTACACTTTTTTATCTAAACTATTTATGCCACCATGCTTGCTAATCACAAGTAATCTCTCAACCTTGACACTTAAATCAACTGCTGTTTTTATGAATCTTTGTCTTTGCTCACAATCAACTTTTTTCTATTTGTCATCCCACAGAATTTCAACGCATAAAGGTTGACAATCAAAAGCAACAACAGTATTTACAAGTTGTAATCGCACAGAATTTAAGCTATCACAATTAGAAGTATTTTTGTTTGTACACAAGAAGAACTTTAGTGATAACAATTGGCAATTACAATCAACCAAAGTGAGTATTCTGTTTGTCATCACATACATTTCAAGTCACCACACTTTTAACTCAAAATCAACCTAAGGTTTTCACTATGTCACCACACACAATTAAAAAAATATTAGTAAGGAAACTGATCGAACAACAATAGTGGAAAGTCAAATCCATTATAGATAAATAATCTACAAATGAACAAAAACTTAAAAACTTAAAACACAAAAACAGAAAGTGAGCAACCCGAAACCAATAAAAACTATGGTTGCACTCCATAGCCCAAGACAAGTAAGTAGTTCCTGCCTCTAATTAGAAACCTGTTATTCATTGTCATGTCAAGGAAAAATTATAACTGGATAACAGTTCAATGAAAAATGAAAATATGAAAATTTCATTGATTCCATATACAATGCTGCTTGTGTTGATGATGAGTATGGCAATGATGTAAACATAATAAAATTAGTATTTAGCAGTTGCATACGTTTCTTGTATTTAAATTTGCTCCTCCAATCCAGAATGTTTCATTCTGATGATAATACAGTAGTTTGTCCACAAACAGAGCTTCGTTCCAAGTTTCAATGTAAAGGCTAAATGCATTATCAACATCGCACGGTTGGTCAAACCAAGACAAAGATTGTCCTGATTGTATTTGGTAACATATCCCATCTTGTTCATACCATCCAAGTGAACATGGTGGTCCTGCAATTATACAGTATATAAAAAACCAATATTGTTGAAATTTCCAATATCTTAGTTACTCATTCATCCAGTATTGGATATGTACGAACAAGTCTGAATAGATATCATATAAGCTTGTGTGCAAGTTATGTTTCCAAAACGTTTTACAAATGTTGTTTGTCCAGAACAACCACGAGACAAACAGTGGATCTACTTTAAATCTCCCGAAGGCCACAATCTAATTTCTCTGTGTTAGATAAACAGTTTACACAGGTGATAACCCTAATAGTTTGCTGACAGCTAAATTCATGACAACTTGCCAGGTATGCAGCAGTAAGGTATGTTTTCAACCTTCTGTCTTAATGACAACTTACCCATGTTACCAGGCAGCCATCAGTGAGTTGTGTTATCCCATCCTGTCTTTATGATAAATCACCAGGTACTGTGGTTTCATTTTTATTCGTGGGGTACCAATTTTCCTCGTTTTAGTGGGTGGGGACAAACCACGAAATTAAGAATTCAACAAATAATGATCTCAAGAAATCTATAATGACGGCAAGCTGACAGGAGAAACTGCTATGGGACATTTGTTTACATGGACATGATGGATAATGACGACTGATGATCAGGATGCATTGTGATATTGATATGTTTTCAATAGATAATAACAATTCAGCATTGATTATGAACAACTTTAGTGTTTTTATAACACTAAACTAGAGGCTCCCAGGAGCCTGTTATCGCTCACCTGGAATCCAAATAACTTAAACTATATTAAAATTTTTGAAATTAACAGTTTCAGTCTAGTTGTTATAGCTTTTAAGTTACTGTGCAAAAACTAAACATTTCTTCAAAAAATTTGTTAAATACAATAACTCCTATAAGGTGCCATCGACAATTTCTGAAAATTAAATGGTTTTTAGGCATTGTCCTTTAGGGTACTTTAGAAATTTACAGTTTTACTCTACTAATAGGTGTGTTATAGAATAATTTATAATTAAAAAACTGTTCATTTGTCCAAATTCATAATGAAAGGGCAATAACTCCTATTAAGAGTCATCTTGCAATTTTGGACTAAGCAATCATTTGTAGGGCTTCTATTGCTGATCATTTGTGCAATTTACAGTAAAAATGGAAAATTTCATAACAAAATTGTCATTTAAGGGCAATAACCCCTATAAGGACCATTTAAATGAATTGTAGGGCTTTTTTTGCTGATAATTTTTGCAATTTATTATTTTACTCTAGCTGTTATGGTTTTTACGTTACAGGACAAAAACGGAAAATTTCATAAAAATTGCAATTTAAGGGCAATAACTCCTATAAGGAGTCATCTGACAATTTCAGACTTAATAGTAATTTGTAGGGCTTGTATTGCTGATCATTTTTGCTATAACAGTTTCACTCTATCTGTTACAGTCTTTAAGTTACAGGACAAAAACGGAAAATTTCATAAAAAATTGCCATTTAAGGGCAATAACTCCTTTAAGGAGTCATCTGACAATTTCAGACTAGTACAGTGAATTGTAGGGCTTGTATTGTTGATCATTTTTGCTATTTAAGTTTTACTCTAGCTGTTATAGTTTTAAAGTTACAGGACAATAAACAGAAAATTTCATAAAAAATAACCATTTAAGGGCAATAACTCATATAAGGAGTCATCTGACAATTTCAGACCAATCAAGTGAATTGTAGGGCTTTTATTGCTGATCATTTTTGCCATTTCCAGTTTCACTCTACCTCGTATAGTTTTCAGGTTATATTGTAAATACCAAAAATTTTGTCAAAAATCGTCAAAAAAGGGCAACAACTCCTACAAGACGCCAATACACAACTTCGCACTACTAGCAACTATTGTAGACCTTAATGTGCTGATCAATTTGAAGTAACGGTTTTCTCTAAAGCTATTATAGTTTTTTAGATAATGATCAAAAACCTGTGTTGACCCCCCATGTTCTATTTTTAGTAACAGCAGCCATATTTGTCTGTTGATCAACACCCTGGGTACAAACTTGAAACTAGGAAACCCTAAATATGATTTTGGCCAAGTTTGAAAAAAATTGGCCCAGTGGTTTCAGAGAAGAAGATTTTTGAAAAAGTTTACGACGGACGCCAAGTTATAGCAAAAGCACATGGACCTTCGGTCCAGGTGAGGTAAAAAAAATAAAATTGATTAAATAAACATTGTTGTTATTTTTAATTGCCTAATCCCGTCAGTAATAAACGTACTTCCTGTTGTGCCTTTTCGTTGTATAGTGTTGATGTATACACAAATATTAAAGTAACTTTCTTAATTGAAATAAAGATCAATAAACATGATAAAGCAATTTATTTTTTACACCTTTTATACTGATTTCCATCTTTGAAAACCACTAATAATATCATCAATTTTATTGTCAAACAAACAATCTTTATTATTTGCCCCACGGAATGTACGACAAATTTACAATGAACTGTTTACTTAGATTGGTTTGAATAAAGTGACATGTTTATTAATTGTGTTTATTATGTTCACGGCTACAAAACAAAATCTGTTTAATCTTTATTACTTTATGTTCCTTTGAAAAAAAAACAGTCATTACACCGTTTTCAAGATAGGTAGCTAGATGTACACTATCAGGTGATATATGGTATCGTGTGATTTTATTTAAGGCAATGCACAGTCTTTTAAATTTGTGTTTACAAATGACATAAAACTCCAAAAACGCAACCCCTTTCATAAATTTATGTTCAGTTTGGGCTTTGCACCACGCCACAACAAAAAACAGGCTTCGTTTTGCATCGTCTTTGTTAACCTGTCCATTTCGTTTTAATGTTCGCCGTTATTCAATAAAAGTACCGTAAATTTCTATATCCTGTGATCAGCATTACAATTGTCACCTCTCGAGAGCGATTATATTTTTAAAATGATGTATTGGAAAAAGTACAGACTAACACAGTATGAATACCAAAAATTTGTAAGCAATTCCCTCATTTTTCATTTTTGAAATTTTTTTAACCCACGAACCACGAATTTAAGAAATCCCACAAAATGTCTTTTTTCCTCCAACTACGAAAATTGATACCCACGAAAATAAATGAAACTACAATATCTAGTTGTAAGGTCTGTTTTTCAACCTCTGTTCTTGTGACACCCTTCCTAAGGTGTTATCCCACCTTCTATCTTCATGAAAACTTACCAGGTATTCAGCAGTAAAGTGTGTTTTAACCTGTTTTCATTGTTAATTACCAGGCAGTCACTGATATAAAAGGTGTGTTAACCAACCTTCTGTTTTATGACAACTTACCCAGCAGGCAACAGTAATTTGTGCTTTCCCACCTTCTGTTCCCCTGACAGTCTACCAGTATCCACCTTCTATCTTCAAGACAACTTAACAGGTATCCAGCTTATCCAGCCTTCTGTCTTATGACAACTTACCAAGCAGGTGCAAGTAAAGTTTTTTTCTTTCCAATCTTCTGCTCTCAGGACAGTCTATCAGGAGACCACCAGTATCTACCTGTCTTCAAAACAACTTACCAGATATCCAGCAGTAAGGTATGCTATCCCATCTTCTGTCATTTTTACAAGTTATAGTGGCATTTGGCCAACTGATGTATGGCCACGAACAGGAGACTTCTGATTTTGAATTAAATCTGTTCGAAATGTTTCCTACTAACATTCCACCATCTGGGTCAAATTGTAAAATACAACCTGCAAATAGTTTGACATTAAAACAATTGTTCCTTTGACCATTCTACATTGGTAAAAGTAGAATTTTCATGTTCCACTCTAATTTTGATTCATATACTCAGAATTTTGCAATCATCCCAATATATTTTGATATCTTCAATGTTACCAATTGAAAACATGAAAGGCAACCTATTCAAGTTCTAAAGGTTGTTTCTTTTGAAACTAGAGGCTCCCAGGAGCCTGCATCGCTCACCTGAACCTGAAACCAAACAACCCTTTTTTTATCCAGCTTTTCTTTGCTATAAGGAATTGCCCAACACTTCTGCAAAAATCATTAATTTTGACCTTTTAAGTGAAATAACTCCTATAAGGAGGATCTTTTGATGGTTAGAGGGAGAAGGGAGGTTCACTTCAAATTTTCTGTACCTGTTATACTTTTTTAACTATCAGTCGAAAACTCTCTCGACCCCCCACCCCCCCCTTTTTTCATTTTTTCTATTTTAATCCAACGTAGCTATGTAGGTAGTCAGGTGTCATGATTTAGACAATTTTGGTAGATGATGTATGCAATGTTTCAAAGCAGTCCTTTCATTGGTTTAAGAGGAGAAGATTTTTTAAAATCAAGTAAATTTGATTAAAAAAATGTTCAAGGAGAATAATTCCTAAACGGTTCATCAGACAATCTTGACCCTAAAGTCATTTTTGTAGCCCTCATAGAGCAGAACAATTAAGCTATGCTAACTTTTTCTCTAGTTCTAATAATTTTCAAGATTTTGAGGCAAAAATGTCAAAAATAATCAATTTCGACAATTAAAGGGCAATAACTCCTATAAGGAGTCATCATACAACTTCAACCCAATGGAGTGTTTCGTAGAGCTTTTGATGCAGATGAAGGCATGTCTCTTCGGTTTTCCAGTATCTGTTACACTTTTTTAAATATAAGCCAAAAACTGTATTTTACCGCCCCCCTCCATCCTATTTTTAGCCATGGTGGCCATGTTGGTTAATCTGCAGCCATGCTTGGTGCAAACTTGGTTGAGGACATTTGACAGATGATGTGTACAAAGTTTCAAAGCAGTACTTTCAGTTGTTTCAGAGGAGAAGATTTTAAAAAATCAATTAAAACTTATTAAAAAAAACAGTTCAAGGGGAATAACTCTTAAACGGTTAATCAGACAATCTTGACCCTAAAGTCATTTTTGTAGCCCTCATAGAGCAGAACAATTAAGCAATGCTAACTTTTTCTCTAGTTCTAATAATTTTCAAGATTTTGAGGCAAAAATGGCAAAAATCATCAATTTTGACAATTAAAGGGCAATAACTCCTACAAGGAGTCATCATACAACTTTGACCCATTGGAGTGTTTTGTAGAGCTTTAGATGCTGAAGAAGGATGTCTCTTCTGTTTTCCTGTATCTGTTATACTTTTTGAACTATAAGCAAAAAACTGTATTTTGACCCCTCTGTTCTATTTTTAGCCATGGCGGCCATGTTGGTAGGTCTGAGGCCATGATTTGGGCAAACTTGGTAGAGGGTATTTTACTGATGATGTATGCAAAGTTTCAAAGCTATCCCTTCAGTGGTTTTGGAGGAGAAGATTTTTGAAGAAAAGTTAACGACTACGACGACAACGACGACGACGGACGACGACGGACGCCAAGTGATGGCAATAGCTCAGGTGAGCTAATAAAAGAATTTGTTTATTCAGTTCAATTTTTTTAAATTGCATTTAAACGTTGATGATGAGAAACTGATTACGAGAAAGCATTATATAAATATTACATGTCTGACAGGGTGACAGTAAAATTGTCAACTTGAGGAAATACTGTCAACCGAGGCGAAAGCCGAGGTTGACAGTATTTTCGAAAGTTGACAATTGTACTGTCACCCTGTCAGACATGTAACATTTATTTTATTATACCGAAAAACTATTCAAACCATGAACAACTTTATTCAATAATGGTATTTAATGATGTAATAATGTTAATGAAACAGCAATTTAACAATAAACGTAAACTAACAGTATCTTCAATCTACCTCGTTTGTAGTAGAAAAACGTTTGTTGCTTGACATTATTGTCGTCTGTTTACAACAGAAATGTAAAAATAGATATTGCGCATGCGCGAATGGTACAGTAACATTCCGTAACTATGGTAGCGGGAGACAGTATTTTTAGCGGGTGACAGTACTTTTCAGACAGTAAAATTTTTTTGACAGTACTTATATGTCACGGTGGCCTATGGAAGATTAACATTGTAAATGAAATTGAGGTATAATAAATTAAGATGAATGGCATATTTACCTATAACTGATCTATATGATATTGACACAGGTATCGGTGCTTCTGTCGTAGCCTCATAGAATATGGTACCATTAAAAGTAGTACAATTAATGTACACATTTGTTCCATTTAAAGCACATACACTGCCTGCAAACTGTTGGCATGTAACATTGTCCAAACAGTCGTCAAAAGTACAGTTCGATGCCTTGGCTATGTAGCAAGCATCTATTGCACACCATGTTCCGTTACACATGCAATCAACAATGTTGCATACAGTTGTGTTCCATTCAGTAGACACGATGTTTGGTGGAAATGTCTTGTTGTCGAAACTTGCACTGTCAAATGTGTAACAAATACCAGCAGTGTTATTAAAGCTGTACCCAGTACAGTTCCGATCCATTACACATATTCTAGGACAGTCAAAAGATGTAACATTATATTGGATGCCATGATAATCTGGAACACCTAAAGCCGTCTGGGAATTCGACCTTGTCGGATGAGTTGCTTAAACAATATTAAATATGATATTGCATAACGCTTTAAATGAAAAAAAAAATTATATATGCACAATGATGATGACAATTACAAATATCTGCATGGACTTTTACATTGATCAAGGCACATACACTATTAATCACTTTTTGTGTTTTATTGAACAATAAAACAAAGGTGTCAGCTCAAAATTCTTTTTCTTTTTTGCAAAAAATAATGATTGAGCACTTTACTTTAAGATGAAACATGAGCAATTAAAATGAACGATTTAAAACAGCACCACAACTGAATGACCTACAATCTGATTTAAGGGTCAAAGGAAAGACAACTGCCAATTCAACAGTAAAGAATGTATAAATGTTCTTGGAACATTGGTCTTGCTTGCAAAAACAATAAGAAATGAATCTCTGTTATGGTAAGCGATTTATTAGTATTAAATCCAGACCATGACACTACAAACACCAAAACCTTAATTCCCGCAGAAAACCTTAATCTCTGTGGGAAAACCTTAATTTTTTAAGGAATCCCTATAAAATTAAGTGTTGGTATTTTAAATTAAGGTTGTCCCAGGGAAATTAAGGTTTTCCCTCGGAGATTAAGGTTTTCCCGCGGAGATTAAGGTTTTTTGTTGATTGGACCCCTGGGTCGGTTTTAAGCCCTCTGGCATTGTTGTTGATAACGATCATCAGTTACTCTGCAGATTTATGACAATAGTTATAAAGCTATATATTTATGTATAAAATTTATTCTTGTCCAAAATAAATATGTATACGAATATCCCAAAATTAAAATGCATGAACGTGAATGCATTTTCTATCAACTTTATTTCAGAAAAGACGTATATTTAAAAATTATTATTACACAAATTATTAAAATATAATTTTTAAGTAACCGTTAAGTTATTATTTTTCCATTTGAAGATCGGTAGGTAAGAAATATAGAACAATCAATACACGGTCCGAACTTGTAATACACATCCGCCATACTGTTTGTTTACCTGTACAAAATGAAAGGAATAAAGGACGGATCAAATTATTTATATATATATTTGTTTTTTTATTCGCAGGTTTCTGGTAAGTTTTTGGTATTCATATTGTTGTTGAACAAAATCTAACATGTTGTTTATTTTTCATTTTTAACCTTTCTTCGTTTTAGCTTTATATTTTTATTGGGTTGTTATTATTACGTTCGGTTTCTAATGATTTGATTTTTTTTATTGTCGATTTTATTTAATTCAAATTATGTTAATTGTTAATAAAATTAAACGTGTTATTTGTTTTGCTTTCATAACAAATTCTTAGTTTTTACTTTATAAACATTTATTTTTTGTTATATTTTAATTTGCTCAGAAATTTATTTTCAATACACAGCACGTTTTCGCGTTTTCTGTTATTTTCTATTCAGCTTTAAATTGTTTCAATTTATAATTTTAATTGGTATTACAGCTGTGTAAATTTATGAATTTTTTTGTTTTTCTTGAACTGAAATTAGCAGTGTTTTTTAATCGATACTAGTTTATTTATAATTATTTCAACCCTTGAGACAAAAATGAATACATGCGTCCATTAACTTAAATGAAATCCTATAGTCGGGTGCAGCTCTTATGCCCTTCCGTCGAATATCATCGGAAAATTAAAGAATAATCGACTAATTAGAATATTCTTTACATTAATTTGACAAAAATTTCCAAATTGTTAATTTAACATTTCTTCGTTTTTTGCTTTTACATTTTTTTTTTCAATTTTTTCAATTTTATTTTTTATTTCTTATATATAATTATGTTCGTGTTTTTAAGTATTTTAATTGCTTTATTATGACCTTTAGTTGAAGACATTAGTACAGTGTATCCAGAAAAAATTATGCAAAGTTAGATCCACCATCCTATCACAGGAGAGGACGATTTGTCTTTTTAGCTTAAAATGTAATCTTTGTTATGTTCGTTAAGTTCACGAAACAATTACTGTTGTTAAATTTTGTTGTTATTTTTCTAAATCTATATTTTTATATGTTCATAATTTGAAATGTTTACTCTAAGATTATGCAATAAACTTACTGAGATGGTCTCTTCTTTACTTCTATACAAAGCTACAACCACGGGTTAGTTTCTGCCTTACAGCCATCTTTAATCATCTGTTACGCATGTTGCATCAAAGTGCGCTTAGTAACAGATTTTCCATTGTTCACGTACTGAATATAGATGAAATATTGCTTGCTGGACGTTAAACAACAATCAATCAATCAATCCATTATAACAGGAGGAACAATAACACATGTACCGATCCATAGTTAAATTCTGACAAAGCTGTTTTATATACTGTCGGTAGTATTTTCTCAATATTGTTCGTTTTTACAAGTTAACTCTATAAAAATCGAAGAATGTGTCCATGGGATACAGATGCCCCCGCTAAATGAAGTCCCAAACAGGAAGTAGTTTTCCGACATATCTGAAAGTTGATTAGGACGTACAACTTGTGATACTGAACCACCCTGCCAAATTTCAAACTGTTCTTATGTACAGTTTCTGAGAAAGGCTTGACGGAAATTCGTACATACGGACGGACGTATTTACGTACAAATGAAGTCCCAAACAGGAAGTAGTTGTCCGACAGGTCTGAAAGTCGCTTAGGACGTACAACTTGTGATACTGAACCACCCTGCCAAATTTCAAATTGTCCTCATGTACAGTTTCTGAGAAAAGCTTGACGGAAATTCGTGCGGACGGACGGACATGAGTAAAACTTAATTCCCCCCGACATGTCGTCGCGGGGGCATAAAAAATGTTTATTTGAAAATTGGTACTAGGGCTTAATTGTAAAAATCGCACTACAGATATTTATAGTCATAATTAGTTATGATATTTAATTTTTAGTCCTCTGCTCAAATTAGTTGTCAGCATTTCCTATAATTAGAGAACATAACTACATATACAATAGAGCAAAGAAAATAATCAACCAGTCAGAAAGAAGCTTATTATATGTCCAATGTAGATGGATAGTTCTATCTTTATTCTCCAAATTCAATGAATACAATGGTTTCAGAGCGAGAGATTGAATGTCATACAAATACAATAAACAAATACAATATACAATAAACAAGTACATTATACAATAAACTAATAGGTATTGCAACACCATCTACTTTCTTATACAATCAATACCATATATATCTCGCAAATAATTATTGTTACAAATAATAGCCATAAACAGAAAAAAAACAGAATAGACAAAATTCAATACCTTATCGGTATCAGATTTGTCAAGTAAAGTTTACCTTTTTGTTGTTAATATCTACAGATCTGCTGAGTTTTCGTAATGTGGTCGGGGTTTTACTGTTAAATAATTGACGAAATTTAATTGTGTTCGGTGTATAAATATACATTCTAGAAATAAATTTCAGAAAATACCGGGTATTGTAAGATATAATGATATTCATCACCGATTTCGTTTTTATTACACAACGGACAAAGTCTATTTTCTCTTTCTATATTTTCCAACGACAAAGCTCTATTGGCAGTTTATGATTACCTAATCTAAATCTACAGAGAATATTATTTTACAAATTGAATCCAAGATTCGATTTACATATTAAGAGCTTATATATCATGCTGGATAATTTTGACTGTTTACCACATATTAGTTTACACCAATAAGAAGTAACTGGTAGTTTAATTTGTATGTGAAGTGGGTATCTACCTTACTCTCCATATATCCTTACACTAGGAGTGCTAGACTCGAGATTCAATAGCAGCTTACAATATTTCAAGTGCAACATTTCTAAGATATCACAGTTTTGGAACCCCCAAACTTCTGCTCCATATCTTGTCGAAAAGATCTAATTGACAACTAATAGATCTATACATTATGCAGACGGCCTTTATTTAGAATTTCATACATTGCTATAAAGGCTTTCTCTACGAGGTATTTTTTATTTTTATTAAAAGAGCCCGTTCTTTGGAAAAGACTGAACCCCGAGTTATATAAATTCACTTACAATTTCTAATTCTCTTTCCTGGAACGTGAATTTAAAATTTCGTGAGATTGCACCTTTACTGAATATCATAACTTTAGTCTTATCTATGTTTAATTTTAGCTTCCACTTTTCGCAGTATTCTTGAAAGAAATTTAGACCCAATTGTAAATCGTTGGCAGACTCTGCCAAAAGTACATTTCTGCAAATAAGATCGTAAATAATTTTACGTATACATCGAGTTCACTCTCTAAATCTTTGTAATGGTTGTCAACCCATAGATAGATTGTAATATGATCGACATGTGTTAATTTGTTTTTCCAGTTGCAAGAATTCGAACATTTAAAAAGAAATCTTATACATCTTAATTTTACGATTTAAAGAACAACATTTAGAATCGCTCTTGAATACGTAAAACCAGAGATATATGCACGGAAACTGATGGCGTAATACATAATGTCTTAGTAGTAAAACGTACAATATAAATTATCTTTCAACATATAGCTGAAATGGCACCGTGGATCAAATTTACGGTAAAGCTGTTCAAACTGCATATTGTAAAGCTAGCTGCGTTGTTTGTAAGCGATATAGCTGATTTTGTTGAAACCCTTTTGTATATATATATACGCGGTTAACGGAGACTAATCCGAATTGAATGATAGATCGATCGGTACAAAAATCTAATAACCTTATAAGGTGAGGTGATGCATTCTAGACCCCTTTTTTATCACGGGGCCTTGTGGACGCCGATTCATAATCGCACCCCTCCCCCCCCCCCCCTTTCCAGACCCCATCCACCAATGATGTGCTACAATACATAATATATGTAATGGAAAAATAACTACAAAATAAATAATTTATACACAATCTAACAAGACATATAGTCCAATATTGTATTATTGACCAAGTACACAATATTTCTTCCGCAGAACAATACTGCACAAAAAAATGATGTGCTCTGTTGGAGTCCTAGGCTTGCATTTTTCTGAAAAAAAACATGATAATAATTTGTATAATTTCATACTGGCGGGCAGGGGTACAAATGATACAGAATATGAATTCATAATTCCCATTCTCGCCTACAGGATTTATCGAGAATAAGGCCCAAATTAGTTACTTTTCTATGAGGACATATAAATTACTTTGCCTTGTTATTTCTTAATACCTGCAGCCATAAAAATGTCTAAATCACTAACATATAATACAATAGAAAATATAAATATATATATACATCTCTTTATACTTTATACAGATATAACAATATTATATTACGATCGATACTTACAGCATTAGCTATCTAATTATATCAAACCGGAGCTTCTTAACTAACGATGTAAAATAAAACAGCATAAATGTGTTTTTAAGATGATTTAAATTTTGTGTATTACTGCTTATAAATTGTAAATTGAAACAATTTGAAGCTGAATAGAAAATAACAGAAAACGGCGAAAACGTGCTTTGTATTGAAAATAAATTTCTGAGCAAATTTCAATATAACAACAAATAAATATTTATAAAGTAAAAACTAAGAATTTGTTATGAATGCAAAACAAATAACACCTTTAATTTTATTAACAATTAACATAATTTGAATTAAACAAATAAAATCGACAATAAAAAAATCAAATCATTAGAAACCCAACGTAATAATAAAAAGTCAAAATAAAAATATAAAGCTAAAACGAAGAAAGGTTAAAAATGCAAAACAAACAACATGTTAGATTTTGTTCAACAACAATATGAATACCAAAAACTTACCAGAAACCTGTGAATAAAAAAACAAATAATTAAAAATAATTTGATCCGTCCTTTATTCCTTTCATTTTGTACAGGTAAACAAACAGTATGGCGGATGTGTATTACAAGTTCGGTCCGTGTATTGATTGTTCTATATTTCTTACCTACCGATCTTCAAATGGAAAAATAATACCTTAACGGTTACTTAAAAATTATATTTTAATAATTTGTGTAATAATAATTTTTAAATATACGTCTTTTCTGAAATAAAGTTGATAGAAAATGCATTCACGTTCATGCATTTTTATTTTGGGATATTCGTATACATATTTATTTTGGACAAGAATAAATTTTATACATAAATATATAGCTTTATAACTATTGTCATAAATCTGCAGAGTAACTGATGATCGTTATCAACAACAATGCCAGAGGGCTTAAAACCGACCCAGGGGTCCAATCAACAAAAAACCTTAATCTCCGCGGGAAAACCTTAATCTCCGAGGGAAAACCTTAATTTCCCTGGGACAACCTTAATTTAAAAAACCAACACTTAATTTTATAGGGATTCCTTAAAAAATTAAGGTTTTCCCACGGAGATTAAGGTTTTCTGCGGGAATTAAGGTTTTGGTGTTTGTAGTGTGAAGTGTCTGCTTTCTTCTTCTTCTTATTATTATTCTTTTCTTTCTTTTTCCTTTCCCCATACAAATCTGTTAATCTAATTCAGTTGTTTTCTAAGAGATACAACTCTGTGACATGAAGTTATGCAATCATTTAAAAAAATTTCCAAAATGGTTACTGTTGAAAACCAAAGTACATTTTTCAAATCATGACTAACTTTTGCAAGTCTAAAGTCGGAAAAAGTGTCCTCTTGGATGGAAACTGAAGGATGAGCAATTTCATTGTCAATGAAAAATATGTATACTGATACAGTTTACTATCATGACAAGGGCTCGACAATAACTTTTGTCCGATTGCCGGGACAAGTGGAAATATCTTTCTGACAAGTAAAACTCAGTAGTCACTTGTCCGACAGGACAAGTAAAAAAATAAGCCTATAATGAAGTATCATAAAGAATAAAAGTATCTTTTCTCGAAAATGCAAGTTTGGTCAATAATTTTTCTGAATTTATTATCCATTACATTTTTGTCATTGCTGATAACATGTCAACAAATTTATGCAAATTACTTAGCACTTGGTCCGAAACTACGTATGCATAGCCCTAACTTCAAGCTGCAATGGGACCAGTATACAACTTATTTGTGATCAAGAAAACGCTTGAAGGAACTGAGCTTGCCTATAATAGTTGTAAAACTAATTTGACATTAAAACATCAATACACACATGGATCTGACGAAATTCGGTTTCAATCTCATAACGTTAGCTAAGCTTAATATGTATTGTTTTTAACCAAATCATTGAAACATACAAATTGTGGATGTTCTGGGTAAAAATTTTCAGACAAGTGATGTTTTCATTCGGACAAGTAAATTTTAAAAGTTACTTGTCCGAAGGGACAAGTTTAATAGAAAGTTATTGTAGAGGCCTGATGACCATTTTCACACAAAAAAATACTGAGACATTTGTGTTGGCATCCTATCAAAGTGATTAATAGTTTTATTTTCTTCTTTTTTATCAGAGAGTCTCTGGAAATTATTTTTAAAACTGCCCTAATCCAGAAACTTTATCGTAGTCGCAGGACTGTGAAATTAAAGTCAAGGTCAGGTGACTCCTGCCAGACAGTCATGTACTCTTCAGCAGCAACCTGTATACCAAATATTGTTACCCTACCATGCATAGTAACAGAGGAACTGCCCTAATACAAAAAATTTAAAGTAGTCGCTGGACTGTGAAATTGAGGTCAAGGTCAGGTGACACCTGCAAGACAGTCATGTACAATTCATCAGCAACCTGTATACCAAATAGTCATCCTACCTTGCGTGGTTACAGAGGAACTGTCCTAATCCAAAAACATTAATGAAGTAACTCTACCGTGAAATTGAGGTCACGGTCAAGTGACATCTAACAGACAGTCATGTACTATTCATCAACAACCTATATACCAAATATTGTCATTCTATCATGGGTGGTTACAGAGGAACTGCGGTAATCCAAAAACTTGAATGTAGTTGCTGGACCATGAAATTGAGGTCAAGGTCATCATAAGCTACCACTGGATCAAATTTGATGGACTTAGAGCTTAGGCTTATGAAGATATAAAGCAAGATGTCCAAGTGTTGACACTGCAGCCACCGCAGCCGGATTCCAAAAGTCTCGCCCCCAGCGACTATCGTTGAGGCGAGACAAAAATTGTACCCTTCATAAAAAAATACAGGGTTACTTTTGTACAATATCCTCCAAAAATTCTCTATACAGTGAAAAGTGGGTGGCAAAAGAAAAATATGATTGAGCCTGCTAATTTTTGTCTCTTTCAACAAAATATTACATGTTCCAATTTCTGGCTATTTGGTGACCATGTGGAGATAGAGTTAGTGACCCGAGTAGAATGTTACCTTTGAACTTAACAAAATGGCATCCAAAAATGAATCAAATTTTCAGTATTCAGTATTTTAATTATTATTACCTCTAAACCTGTCACATATAACATTTAGAGAAACTCCACAATCCTCTGGGTAAAATGTAATACCAATAGGCAAAACTTCCATAGCCAAACAATCACCAACTTCTTCGCCAGTATACCCACTCTTCCATTTAAAGGATTCATTTGAAGCATGGTACAAATCTCCTATCCAAGTTCCATCAGGATTATTTCTCCTAAGACCTGTCCAGAATGCTGTAAGTTTGGCTAAAAAAAAACAATACATAATTTCCAGTATTTAATATTAAAGTAATAACACTGTCTATAGCCTGTGTATATTTTCATTTATTTAATTTATTTATTGGAAACCAACAGCATGCTAATTATTATATTCAGCTAAATATCAGTGAGATGGTATCAATCTCTGTGGGCCCAGCTGACCTTGAGGTCAAGGTCAAAGGTCATCAGCCATGGTATTCGACACATCGCCTTGATATTATCTACCCATATACCAAATATCAAAAGCCTAACTCAAAAGGTAATAAAGTTATAGCACGGACACGGTAAGCTTTGGAATTGCATGAATGAATGGACAGACTGATCACTAAAATCTGCCATAAAGTGGAAGGCCCTAATAAACTAGGATTTTTATCTATATTTAACTATAAAAGGATTATACTTGTATTTAATATTTTCTAAAATGCATTTTGCAATCAGACATTTTTTTAAACCAATACTTGGATCCCTGCTTCTACTTTTATGGTTTACTCAATATTATACAAAATGTATTATCTGTCACTGACACCAGGATCAATGTTTCTGTGTTATGATGACCATATTATTATATTACCTGTCACCAACACCAAGTTTACTGCTTTAGATGTTATGGTGATTCTATTAGATAACCTGTCACTGACACCAGGATCAATGTTTCTGTGTTATGATGACCATATTATTATATTACCTGTCACCAACACCAAGTTAACTGCTTCTGTTGTTATGGTAATTCTATTATATAACCTGTCCCAGACACTTGGATCAATGTTTCTGTGTTATGATGTCCCTATAATTATATAACCTGTCACAGACACCAGGATTACTGCTTCAGTTGTTATGTTGATTCTATAATATAACCTGTCACAGACACCTGGATTACTGCTTCAGTTGTTATGGTGATTCTATTATATAACCTGTCACAGACACCAGGATCAATGTTTCTGTGTTATGATGTCCCTATAATTATATAACCTGTCACAGACACCAGGATTACTGCTTCAGTTGTTATGTTAATTCTATTATATAACCTGTCACAGACGCCAGGATTACTGCTTCAGTTGTTATGTTGATTCTATTATATAACCTGTCACAGACACCAGGATTACTGCTTCAGTTGTTATGTTGATTCTATTATATAACCTGTCACAGACACCAGGATTACTGCTTCAGTTGTTATGTTGATTCTATTATATAACCTGTCACAGTCACAGACACCAGGATTACTGCTTCAGTTGTTATGGTGATTCTATTATATAACCTGTCACAGACACCAGGATAAATGTTTCTGTGTTATGATGTCCCTATAATTATATTACCTGTCACAGACACCTGGATTACTGCTTCAGTTGTTATGTTGATTCTATTATATAACCTGTCACAGTCACAGACACCAGGATTACTGCTTCAGTTGTTATGGTGATTCTATTATATAACCTGTCACAGACACCAGGATAAATGTTTCTGTGTTATGATGTCCCTATAATTATATTACCTGTCACAGACACCTGGATTACTGCTTCAGTTGTTATGTTGATTCTATTATATAACGTGTCACAGACACCAGGATTACTGCTTCAGTTGTTATGTTGATTCTATTATATAACCTGTCACAGACACCAGGATTACTGCTTCAGTTGTTATGTTGATTCTATTATATAACCTGTCACAGTCACCAGGATTACTGCTTCAGTTGTTATGTTGATTCTATTATATAACCTGTCACAGTCACAGACACCAGGATTACTGCTTCAGTTGTTATGGTGGTTCTATTATATAACCTGTCACAGACACCAGGATTACTGCTTCAGTTGTTATGTTGATTCTATTATACAATGTATAACCTGTCACAGACACCAGGATTACTGCTTCAGTTGTTATGGTGGTTCTATTATATAACCTGTCACAGTCACAGTCACCAGGATTACTGCTTCAGTTGTTATGGTGGTTCTATTATATAACCTGTCACAGTCACAGTCACCAGGATTACTGCTTCAGTTGTTATGGTGGTTCTATTATATAACCTGTCACAGTCACAGTCACCAGGATTACTGCTTCAGTTGTTATGGTGGTTCTATTATATAACCTGTCACAGTCATAGACACCAGGATTACTGCTTCAGTTGTTATGTTGATTCTATTATATAACCTGTCACAGTCACAGACACCAGGATTACTGCTTCAGTTGTTATGGTGGTTCTATTATATAACCTGTCACAGTCACAGACACCAGGATTACTGCTTCAGTTGTTATGTTGATTCTATTATATAACCTGTCACAGTCACAGACACCAGGATTACTGCTTCAGTTGTTATGTTGATTCTATTATATAACCTGTCACAGTCACAGACACCAGGATTACTGCTTCAGTTGTTATGTTGATTCTATTATATAACCTGTCACAGACACCAGGATTACTGCTTCAGTTGTTATGTTGATTCTATTATATAACCTGTCACAGTCACAGACACCAGGATTACTGCTTCAGTTGTTATGTTGATTCTATTATATAACCTGTCACAGACACCAGGATTACTGCTTCAGTTGTTATGTTGATTCTATTATATAACCTGTCACAGTCACAGACACCAGGATTACTGCTTCAGTTGTTATGGTGGTTCTATTATATAACCTGTCACAGTCACAGACACCAGGATTACTGCTTCAGTTGTTATGGTGGTTCTATTATATAACCTGTCACAGTCACAGACACCAGGATTACTGCTTCAGTTGTTATGGTGGTTCTATTATATAACCTGTCACAGTCACAGACACCAGGATTACTGCTTCAGTTGTTATGGTGGTTCTATTATATAACCTGTCACAGACACCAGGATTACTGCTTCAGTTGTTATGTTGATTCTATTATATAACCTGTCACAGTCACAGACACCAGGATTACTGCTTCAGTTGTTATGTTGATTCTATTATATAACCTGTCACAGTCACAGACACCAGGATTACTGCTTCAGTTGTTATGTTGATTCTATTATATAACCTGTCACAGACACCAGGATTACTGCTTCAGTTGTTATGTTGATTCTATTATATAACCTGTCACAGTCACAGACACCAGGATTACTGCTTCAGTTGTTATGTTGATTCTATTATATAACCTGTCACAGTCACAGACACCAGGATTACTGCTTCAGTTGTTATGGTGGTTCTATTATATAACCTGTCACAGTCACAGACACCAGGATTACTGCTTCAGTTGTTATGTTGATTCTATTATATAACCTGTCACAGACACCAGGATTACTGCTTCAGTTGTTATGTTGATTCTATTATACAATGTATAACCTGTCACAGTCACATACACCAGGATTACTGCTTCAGTTGTTATGGTGGTTCTATTATATAACCT
The DNA here is from genome assembly GCA_944474755.1 of Limnoperna fortunei. Lineage (NCBI taxonomy): Eukaryota > Metazoa > Mollusca > Bivalvia > Mytilida > Modiolidae > Limnoperna > Limnoperna fortunei. Next base: position 66,358,106 of record OX104117.1, read on the forward strand.
GTCACAGTCACAGACACCAGGATTACTGCTTCAGTTGTTATGGTGGTTCTATTATATAACCTGTCATAGACACCAGGATTACTGCTTCAGTTGTTATGTTGATTCTATTATATAACCTGTCACAGTCACAGACACCAGGATTACTGCTTCAGTTGTTATGGTGGTTCTATTATATAACCTGTCATAGACACCAGGATTACTGCTTCAGTTGTTATGTTGATTCTATTATATAACCTGTCACAGTCACAGACACCAGGATTACTGCTTCAGTTGTTATGGTGGTTCTATTATATAACCTGTCACAGTCACAGACACCAGGATTACTGCTTCAGTTGTTATGTTGATTCTATTATATAACCTGTCACAGTCACAGACACCAGGATTACTGCTTCAGTTGTTATGGTGGTTCTATTATATAACCTGTCATAGACACCAGGATTACTGCTTCAGTTGTTATGTTGATTCTATTATATAACCTGTCACAGTCACAGACACCAGGATTACTGCTTCAGTTGTTATGGTGGTTCTATTATATAACCTGTCACAGTCACAGACACCAGGATTACTGCTTCAGTTGTTATGTTGATTCTATTATATAACCTGTCACAGTCACAGACACCAGGATTACTGCTTCAGTTGTTATGGTGGTTCTATTATATAACCTGTCACAGTCACAGACACCAGGATTACTGCTTCAGTTGTTATGGTGGTTCTATTATATAACCTGTCACAGTCACAGACACCAGGATTACTGCTTCAGTTGTTATGTTGATTCTATTATATAACCTGTCACAGTCACAGACACCAGGATTACTGCTTCAGTTGTTATGGTGGTTCTATTATATAACCTGTCACAGTCACAGACACCAGGATTACTGCTTCAGTTGTTATGTTGATTCTATTATATAACCTGTCACAGTCACAGACACCAGGATTACTGCTTCAGTTGTTATGGTGGTTCTATTATATAACCTGTCACAGACACCAGGATTACTGCTTCAGTTGTTATGGTGGTTCTATTATATAACCTGTCACAGTCACAGACACCAGGATTACTGCTTCAGTTGTTATGGTGGTTCTATTATATAACCTGTCACAGTCACAGACACCAGGATTACTGCTTCAGTTGTTATGGTGGTTCTATTATATAACCTGTCACAGTCACAGACACCAGGATTACTGCTTCAGTTGTTATTTTGATTCTATTATATAACCTGTCACAGACACCAGGATTACTGCTTCAGTTGTTATGGTGGTTCTATTATATAACCTGTCACAGTCACAGACACCAGGATTACTGCTTCAGTTGTTATTTTGATTCTATTATATAACCTGTCACTGACACCAGGATAAATGTTTCTGTGTTATGATGTCCCTATAATTATATAACCTGTCACAGACACCAGGATTACTGCTTCAGTTGTTATGTTGATTCTATTATATAACCTGTCACAGACGCCAGGATTACTGCTTCAGTTGTTATGTTGATTCTATTATATAACCTGTCACAGACACCAGGATTACTGCTTCAGTTGTTATGGTGATTCTATTATATAACCTGTCACAGACACCAGGATAAATGTTTCTTTGTTACGATGTCCCTATAATTATATTACCTGTCACAGACACCTGGATTACTGCTTCAGTTGTTATGGTAATTCTATATTACAACCTGTCACCAACACCAAGTTTACTGCTTTAGATGTTATGGTGATTCTATTATATAACCTGTCACAGACACCAGGATCAATGTTTCGGTATTATGATGACCATATTATTATATTACCTGTCACCAACACCAAGATTACTGCTTTAGATGTTATGGTAATTCTATAATATAACCTGTCACAGACGCCAGGATTACTGCTTCAGATGTTATGGTGATTCTATTATATAACCTGTCACAGACACCAGGATCAATGTTTCGGTATTATGATGACCATATTATTATATTACCTGTCACCAACACCAAGATTACTGAATCAGTTGTTACGGTGATTTTATTGTAGCACATGTACCTGTCACAGACGCCAGTATCAATGTTTTTGCTGCTATATGGTGTCCCTTAAGGAACATATCCAACTATTTGATTCTATCATATTTTCTTAATATTTCATGTTAGCTTTCCTTACGACATATTTTCTTCAATACGCTAAAAAGAAATATGGGTCACCAACCGTAATTTAAAGTTATGACGTCATTTTTATCACTTGTTTTTAAGGTGACTTATATTTTCCTCATAGTATTCAAGGCATGAAGAAAACAACTTTGCCATAATCCATTTAAAGAAAACATAAGTTTCGAGAATAATAAGCAATTAATATGTTCACACATATTTGTTTAGGACTCAGAATACATAAAAATTGCAGATAAAAAAAGTGAACTACTAGTATTATAATACAAGTGTGGACACAGAAAAACGTCTTGCCTGCATTCCGCATCAGTAACGAAAATAAATTTCGTCATAAGCATTACGTAAATAGCATCAAATATCAGCAGCGGCCTGTATACAAAATATTGTCACCATACCCTGCATAGTTACAGGGGAACAGCCGTAACCCAAAAACTTTAACATAGTCGCTGGACCGTGAAATTGAGGTCAAGGTCAGGTGGAACCTACCAGACAGTCATGTACTATTCATCAGCAACCTATATACCAAATATGCGTAGTTACAGAGGAACTATCGTAACCCAAAAACTTTAACGTAGTCGCTGGACCGTGAAATTGAGGTCAAGGTCAGGTGACACCTATCAGACAGTCATGTACTAGTCATCAGCAACCTACACACCAAATATTGTCATCCTACCATGCGTAGTTACAGAGGAACTGTCGTAACCCAAAAACTTTAACGTAGTCGCTGGACCGTGAAATTGAGGTCAAGGTCAGGTGACACCTACCAGACAGTCATGTACTAGTCATCAGCAACCTATACACCAAATATTGTCATCCTACCATGCGTAGTTACATAGGAACTGTTGTAACCCAAAAACTTTAACGTAGTCGCTGGACCGTGAAATTGAGGTCAAGGTCAGGTGACACCTACCAGACAGTCATGTACTAGTCATCAGCAACCTATACACCAAATATTGTCATCCTACCATGCGTAGTTACAGAGGAACTGTCGTAACCCAAAAACTTTAACGTAGTCGCTGGACCGTGAAATTGAGGTCAAGGTCAGGTGACACCTACCAGACAGTCATGTACTAGTCATCAGCAACCTATACACCAAATATTGTCATCCTATCATGCGTAGTTACAGAGGAACTGTCGTAACCCAAAAACTTTAACGTAGTCGCTGGACCGTGAAATTGAGGTCAAGGTCAGGTGACACCTACCAGACAGTCATGTACTAGTCATCAGCAACCTATACACCAAATATTGTCATCCTACCATGCGTAGTTACAGAGGAACTGTCGTAACCCAAAAACTTTAACGTAGTCGCTGGACCGTGAAATTGAGGTCAAGGTCAGGTGACTGACTGGCAAGTACTCATCATAAGCTACCTCTGGACCAAATTTGATGGACCTAGGGCTTGGGCTTACAAAGATATGAAGCAAGATGTCAAGTGTTTACGCCGCCGCCGCCGCCGGATTCCCATACATATGTCTCGCCTCCAGCGACTTTCGTCGCAGGCGAGACAAAAACTATATTATTACAGATGATAGATAACTTACTCTCCAAATTTGAGGAAAAAAATATGGTCACCAAATCAGGGGAAAAATATTTCAGGAAAATGTGTCAATGCCAGAAATGATGTGAACAAAATATATACAATGTAATTACCTGTTACAGACACCTGGATCCCTGCTTCTGTTGTTTTGATGTCCATATTACTATATTACCCGTAACACAGACACCTAGATCACTGCTTCTGTTGTTTTGATGTCCGTATTGATATATTACCTGTCACAGACACCTGGATGACTGCTTCTGTTGTCTTGATGTCCCTATCATTATATTACCTGTCACAGACACCTGGATCACTGCTACTGTTGTTCTGAAATCCATATCATTACCTGTCAGACACCTGGATCACTGCTTCTGTTGTCCATATTATTGTTACCTGTCACAGACACCTGGATTACTGCTTCTGTTGTTTTGATGTCCTTTTTATTATGTAACCTGTCACAGACACCTGGATTACTGCATCTGTTGTTTTGATGTTCAATTTATTATGTTACCTGTTGCAGACACCTGGATTACTGCTTCTGTTGTTTTGATGTCCTTTTTATTATGTAACCTGTCACAGACACCTGGATTACTGCATCTGTTGTTTTGATGTTCAATTTATTATGTTACCTGTTGCAGACACCTGGATTACTGCTTCTGTTGTTTTGATGTCCTTTTTATTATGTAACCTGTCGCAGACACCTGGATTACTGCATCTGTTGTTTTGATGTTCAATTTATTATGTTACCTGTTACAGACACCTGGATCCCTGCTTCTGTTGTTTTGATGTCCATATTACTATATTACCCGTAACACAGACACCTAGATCACTGCTTCTGTTGTTTTGATGTCCTTTTTATTATGTAACCTGTCACAGACACCTGGATTACTGCATCTGTTGTTTTGATATTCAATTTATTATGTTACCTGTTGCAGACACCTGGATCACTGCTTCTGTTGTTTTGATGTCCTTTTTATTATGTAACCTGTCGCAGACACCTGGATTACTGCATCTGTTGTTTTGATGTTCAATTTATTATGTTACCTGTTACAGACACCTGGATCCCTGCTTCTGTTGTTTTGATGTCCATATTACTATATTACCCGTAACACAGACACCTAGATCACTGCTTCTGTTGTTTTGATGTCCTTTTTATTATGTAACCTGTCACAGACACCTGGATTACTGCATCTGTTGTTTTGATGTTCAATTTATTATGTTACCTGTTGCAGACACCTGGATCACTGCTTCTGTTGTTTTGATGTCCTTTTTATTATGTAACCTGTCACAGACACCTGGATTACTGCATCTGTTGTTTTGATGTCCTTTTTATTATGTAACCTGTCACAGACACCTGGATTACTGCATCTGTTGTTTTGATGTTCAATTTATTATGTTACCTGTTGCAGACACCTGGATCACTGCTTCTGTTGTTTTGATGTCCTTTTTATTATGTAACCTGTCAGACACCTGGATTACTGCATCTGTTGTTTTGATGTTCAATTTATTATGTTACCTGTTGCAGACACCTGGATCACTGCTTCTTTTGTTCTGATGTGTCTATTTTATTATGTTACCTGTTGCAGACACCTGGATCACTGCTTCTGTTGTTTTGATGTCCTTTTTATTATGTAACCTGTCACAGACACCTGGATTACTGCATCTGTTGTTTTGATGTTCAATTTATTATGTTACCTGTTGCAGACACCTGGATCACTGCTTCTTTTGTTCTGATGTGTCTATTTTATTATGTTACCTGTTGCAGACACCTGGATCACTGCTTCTGTTGTTTTGATGTCCATATATATTACCTGTCATCGACAACTGGATCACTGCAGCTGCTAATGTGTTGTCAAAAGGAGATGCAACAATACTGTAATTATCTCTACAATTGGACACTGCATCTTCCCAGTTTAATACAAAAGGAAGTTTCCCAATGGTTGCACCAAAACCATAAGGTGACCATGAAATTGCAGTGCAACCTGAAAACAAATTTTTTTACAACATGAATATTTATATCAGATGCAAAATATTTTTTCTGATGTCAATGCTCATTGACCAAATCTAAATTTTTTGCTTTACACAATATATGTACACTTAACTTTTCTAGTGGCAGGTAACATTTTCTGCCTTTTAGTCCCTCCTATGTTCCGAATGGATGAATTGCTTGTTTACTTGTTCTTGTCTTGACTATAGCTCAAAACTGCTACTGTTCTTGAATATTATTTCAAATTGTAATACACCTTCTTTCTTTTATATAATTAGTGGTTCTTTTAGTGATATATTATATTGAATTTGTTTTTTTCAGTATATTTGTAATTTTGTTATGAATATATTGATTACAAAGTATGCAGTTAACATTCACTATTGTAATTTTAAGAATAAGTTTAATATCTCAGAATTGAAAAATTATACCCCAGCTAGGGGTTGCGTTGGGCTTTGCCAATGTTGCCATTTTTTATTTTATAGTTCAGCGCCAACTTTTTAGAACCAAGAGCAAGCCCTGATTCCCCTACAGAGTTGAAGGCAAAAAACAATTAATGAATAAACATAAACACAGTAAAACTTCACAATAAATTTGTGCAATCATTGACCTTTTTGAAATCCCATAGTCACATGGTTTTCTTTGTGTGTGTGTGTGAGAATATGCAGTATTAGAAGAGTCGAGTGTTGGTAAAACAATTTATGAAATAATTAAATTTTATTCTATGTTACAGTGTGGGAAACGACCGATCGCCAACTCGCCCAATGCGAGTAGAGAAGAATTTTGGCGAGCTAAGATGACAACGGCCTCTTATTTATTTGTGTATAGGGGAAACTATTAACATTTTTTGCTCTAATTTAGGCACCAAGGTTCCTTCAGTAATGAGAGTCCCCTCAAAACGAGCGAAATAATTTCAGCAATATCGCGTTAAATTTTCGGGGTGCCATGTCAGATAAAACTTTTCGCAAATTTAAAAACCCCAAAGGATACTCAAGGAAACTTACAAACACCCATAAAATCGTTCAGAAATGCGCCTTGCACAATCAGCTGAAAAATAACCAACACATTTCACAAATTATATAAATAAATTTATTTATCAATTCTGTATGAAACTGCTTTTTAAATACAGCTCTAATATCAAAATTCCATTGAATAATAAATCCACTGCCTATGCTACAGCTCAGCGCAGCCAAATATCAAAATAAGAACTAATTTACTCTCCCTCAGTCAAAGGTCATTTACAGAGCCATTGTCAAATTGAAAACGCAATTTTCAATTTTCACACTTTTTACTGTATTTTCTTTTTGTTCCCCACATTACGAGCAAATCTGCCAAGTTTCATCTCATTCCGAAATAAAATAAAGCCGTTTCAGCCTTTGTTATAAACAAACTTTAACGCTTTCAATTGTTCAACTCAACCCTCAATTTTAAAAAAAAATCAACAACTTTCATGCGTGATTATATCTATAGCTGGATGATAAGTTTTAGCTTTTGCAACCTATATATATGTCATAATTAACCATAGGAAGGCTATATCTTTATATAATTTCAATATTGAATTCCAAAGTAATAAAAAGTTTACCTTTTAAAGAAGAAAAATGGGCACATAACTTATCTTTCAGAACAAATTTTTACATTTACTTTATAATTTTTGTATTAATTGCACAATCAAACATTCTTAAACAGTACTCAATATATAAATCATATAATTATGGATCAAAAATGGGTGTACATTTGTATTTACTAAAATTTAACTGATTATTAATAGGTTAATAGCTATATTTCCAAAGAAGTTTCTTGAGAAAAAGATTTACACAGCCAGGAGTTTTGAAATACCCTTTATGACATGCAAACTGTGACGTCATAATGCTATCATGTTGTAACTATACAGTAGTCCCCCTCTTGAAAGACCACCCTATTTGCAACTGAAAAGTGGTCTTACAAAAGAGGTGGTCTCTCAAATGGAATTAGCTATGATATGATTGTAATGACTTGTACATGTACAGTACTTGCACCCGTAAACGCAACACTTTTACTGATTGATAACTGATTGCTGACGGATTTTGGAACGCTGACGGATCGCTGACTGATTGATGATGACTACATCCGTCAAAAATTATGAATCCGTCATTACCTTGGTAACCGTCAGCGATCAGTGTGATCAGTCCAATCAGTGCGATCCAGAATCCGTCATTTAATTATATGCATAAATCGGTTAGTTTATTGACGGATTCGTATAAATTAATAATTTAAAGATAAAACGGATTCTGTGTCATTTGTATATAATATATGCATTTATTATACCATTTTTATAATAAAATAAAAATATGCTTTTAAAAGAATTGTTAATACAATGTCTCGTTCTAAATGAATAAATAAACCTATTTAAAGAAAAAAATTTCTTTATATTATATAATTAAGCATATTTCTTTAAAGCAGGACATATCTGCAACCCGAGTCCTGTAAACCTTCAACAAGTGTGGACACAGAAAAATGTCTCGCCTGCATTCCGCATCAGTAACGAAAATAAATTTTGTCATAAGCATTACGTAAATAGCATTAGTTATCAGCAGCAGCCTGTATAAATATTGTCACCATACCATGCATAGATACAGAGGAACTGTCCTAATACAAAAACTTTAACGTAGTGGCTGGACCGTGAAATTGAGGTCAAGGTCAGGTGACGCCTACCAGACAGTCATGTACTATTTATCAGCAATGTATATACCAAATATTGTCATCCTAACATGCGTTGTTACAGGGGAACAGTTGTAACCCAAAAACTTTAACATAGTCGCTGGACCGTGAAATTGAGGTCAAGGTCAGGTGGAACTTACCAGACAGTCATGTACTATTCATCAGCAACCTATACACCAAATATTGTCATCCTACCATGTGTAGTTACAGAGGAACTGTCGTAACCCAAAAACTTTAACGTAGTCCCTGGACGGTGAAATTGAGGTCAAGGTCAGGTGACACTTACCAGACAGTCATGTACTAGTCATCAGCAACCTATACACCAAATATTGTCATACTACCATGCATAGTTACAGAGGAACTGTCGTAACCCAAAAACTTTAACGTAGTCGCTGGACCGTGAAATTGAGGTCAAGGTCAGGTGACACCTACCAGACAGTCATGTACTAGTCATCAGCAACCTATACACCAAATATTGTCATCCTACCATGCGTAGTTACAGAGGAACTGTCGTAACCCCAAAACTTTAACGTAGTCGCTGGACCGTGAAATTGAGGTCAAGGTCAGGTGACACCTACCAGACAGTCATGTACTAGTCATCAGCAACCTATACACCAAATATTGTCATCCTACCATGCGTAGTTACAGAGGAACTGTCGTAACCCAAAAACTTTAACATAGTTGCTGGACCGTGAAATTGAGGTCAAGGTCAGGTGACACCTACCAGACAGTCATGTACTAGTCATCAGCAACCTATACACCAAATATTGTCATCCTACCATGCGTAGTTACAGAGGAACTGTCGTAACCCAAAAACTTTAACGTAGTCACTGGACCGTGAAATTGAGGTCAAGGTCAGGTGACACCTACCAGACAGTCATGTACTAGTCATCAGCAACCTATACACCAAATATTGTCATCCTACCATGCGTAGTTACAGAGGAACTGTCGTAACCCAAAAACTTTAACGTAGTCACTGGACCGTGAAATTGAGGTCAAGGTCAGGTGACAGGTGACTGACTGGCAAGTACTCATCATAAGCTACCTCTGGACCAAATATGATGGACCTAGGGCTTGGGCTTACAAAGATATGAAGCAAGATGTCAAGTGTTTACGCCGCCGCCGCCGCCGCCGGATTCCCATACATATGTCTCGCCTCCAGCGACTTTCGTCGCAGGCGAGACAAAAACCACAAATAAACAACAAACACACATTTTTTTAAATTTTATTAATACCAATAATAAACAATAGGTATTTTATTCAAAATCTTTCATCTGGTAAAAATCAATGATGAACTTCTGGTCGATTTCCCGAACTTGAAGTTGAACTTCCGGTGTCATTTCTAGTAAACATAAACGTATACAAATTGATAATGTGAAAGTCGTTCATGATGGGTGGAAAACATGGTTTTTTATAGCTATAGGGCGTCGCTGGTCGTATTAAAGGGGTGGTCCTCTAAAAGAGGTAAATTTGTACAGAAATGAGTTAATGCAAGAGGAAAGTGGTCGGGACAAAGGGGTGGTCGTTCAAACGAGGGGTCGCTCAAAAGGGGGACTACTGTATACTGTAAACAAGTAAACATCAACATAAGAATTCAAATTAAATGGCGAAAGCAAAAAAACATGTTGTTTCAATTAGTAACATAGTGCATTTAATTTTTGACCACGATAAACTTGTTTTAACTTCCAGTTTTTAACCGGTAGATCTAAAAACTTTGCGGTGATCCCTATCTCGGATTGCCATAATTGTAATTTTATTTTTTAATTTCTTTATCTAAAACAATTTATATTACCGAAATATCTAGATTTTCCATTAATCCCAGGTGAAATATGATGTAAGAAATTAAAATTATTACGGAATTAGAAGAAATGAAGTTATTACTAATTAGACCAATTTCATTAATGGGTACAAGATTGGAAATGTGGTACTTTACTTATTTTTGTATGGCAAGTCGTGCTTTGGGAGCCAAAATTTAAACTCAAATATGGAAAAGTTTTTAATCAATCCAAAACCAAAAAGAATTACAGATTCATCTCAAAGGAGGAGTATTGATATTGAATGTTGGCGAGTAACTTTGAAAACCTACTCACCAACTTAGGCTAGTAGATCATAAATTAGGCAAGTACTATTGTTTTGGTACTGGCCAGGATGCCGAGCTGGAAAAAAAAATTGTTTCCCACACTGACGTTATATCAGATCATATCAATCAATGTCATTTATTCTAATGTAACTAAATAATTTTGTTATTAATTTATTACTAAATTCATTTTTCAAAACTTCTTTTTTATATTATAATGTTATTAAAGGACTTTATCCATGGTCCATGGGAAGTTTAAGCTCAATCTATAAGTATAATTACTGTATCAAAATATAACTTGAATTTAAAAATTGTTTTTCTTTAGTTTTACAATCAAATGTTAAAATCATTAATTTAAACAAATTATATCCTTTTGACTTTAGATTTACTTCTCTTTCTCTTTTCTATTGCATTTTAAACATTTAGAACAATTTTATTTACAAAAAAATTAACATATATATACCTTGTTTAAACTCTAATTTGTGTACAAAAATCATAATCTAAATGTACATTCTCTCGCCTTTTTGTGTCGGTCTTTTATTGGCAGTTTATTTTCACCGTTTACCTAAGTTACATACAGGTAATAAGCAAGTAATTAACGAATAAACGCCCCCCTTCTAATGCCTCGTACTTGGGAAATCTTGTACATTAGAGTTCTGGATTTTCGAAATCGCCAATACAGTATTCGAGTCGACTTTCCTCACATTTTTATGAATGGACTTAATCACTGCAAATGATACCATTTGGATGTAAGTTGAACAAGGGTCAACACATTCAGGGACAGTCTAGATAGACTGTACTTGCCACACTTTAAAAATTAAAGTATCAAGAGAATTGACTTCTCCCTGGTAGCCAACAGGTAGAAGTAGTTCCTCATATGGAGACATAATTTGCAGTAGTTACATACTTTTTCTTTTATTTACATCAAATTGTTTATAATTGTTTTTAAAGATTATTTCTTATGTGTTTTTAAACCATAGGTAACACATGCAACACTCTCTAAAATAGATTTTTAATTTCTTTTTATTTATGCTTCTTCTTTCTGAGTAGGAACCGGATATAAAAGCCAATTTTATTCATGGTAAGCAATTAAATCAAACCGCTACCTTTATCATTAATCCTTGAAAACAATCAGCAGGCTGCAGATGAAGGAACTATTATTTTTATCATATGTTTGATCTCTTCTTATTATCTCTTAATGATATATAATTGTTTTCGGGTAAATTGAGCAAAAAGGTGAAAAACCATACTCTACAATATAGTTCATGTTGTAAGTGATAAAATGGCTAATTTAATGCTAAAGAAAATATTTCAATTACAGTTTTTCGTTTTGTTAAATCCTCCTAGCTTTAAAATACATTTTTCTGTCCTAATCTAATAAGGAGTAGTAAAGATGAACAAAATTGTATACTAATGCGCTTTTGACCTCGCTAGATAGGATCATCGATTCAATTTTATTTCTTGGATTATTTCACGATTTATAGGGTATGCTTAGTATTTTTTTTAATGCATTCTTATCTTTGCAAAATAAAATGTATATATCGGTGTTTCTTTTATTAATTAGTTAGATAATTTGATAATAAAAAGGCATTTTTAGATTTTGTTACGTTATATTACGTAATGTATATGTTAGAAAGACTTGTTCAGTTCAATTTTATCATATTTTTTTGTTTGGAATATTTCATGCTTGATAGAGCAAGCTTCATATCTTTTTTGCATTCGTATCTTTACATAAAAATGTAGATGATTATAAAATTTGACTTTATCGATAATTTTCAATTTTATTTCTTTTGTTATGTCAGAATTTCTAGAGTACTTAAGCCTTGTAGTATTTATGCAGTTTCTAATCTTCACATAATAGAATGTGAATGTATTTGTTTTATGGGAATTCATAAGATGATTTGATAAAAATAATGCATTTTAAAATTTTTGTAGTATTACGTAATGCATGATTGATAATTTTCAGTATTATTTCATAATTAGGGGTAGAAAATGAAACCTTTATGTAGAAATTCATCAATCTTGAACATTAAATTTTATTTCCCTGGGTTTTGATTATTTACGATTTCGAAATCCGAAACTCTCTTGCACGAGATTGGCCGAGAACAAGGCGTGTGTGCATGGTGGGTGGTGAGGGGTAAGAGATTTTTCTGTGATGTAATTGTAAATTGTAAATTAGATGTGCCTTGTTTATTTGCTAATTGCTTATTTATGACACTGAACTTTAATGAAAGGTTTAAATGGAAGACCATTTAGACTCACATAATTAGCCACGAAAATGCTAATTAAGATTATGATTTTTGTACAAAAATAAGATTTTAAAACAGGCATGTTATTTAAAGAAATTTGATTTCCTGAATGAGTGAAAAATGTCATAGACATTGGTAGGGAAAATAAATTTCTTTATAATAAGAAAAAAACACACAAAAGGTTTGCATTTTTATTTAATTCAAGATTTAAAATTTTTGTATGTAGAACTATTTTAAAGAAGCAGTTATATTTAGATACTTATAGAATTATATTAAACCTACCTCTAAGAACGTATATAAAGTCCTTTAAATAAACAGAAATTAAAAAAAGCTATATGAAATTTTGAAAAAATAATAATACAACAGAAAAACTAAAAGCTAAATGAAATTTTGAAAAATGTATATAAAAATACAATAGAAAAACAATTCAGTTACATTCCAATAAAGGTCATCAACAGTTGTAATAGGTGAAAATAATTCTAGAAGTAATTATCTAATAAATTGTTTTGCAAAAACAGAGGCATATAAGGCCAAAATTAAAATATTGTTTGTTTGCCCAAACGCGACCGACCCAAAAAATACCTGCCGACTCAAATTCTTTTATTGCCGTTTTTTACGACAAATTTTTTTTTTCGGATTTTCTGCGTGCCCACACCGTTATCTTATGTAGTTTATAATTTGTTCGTTCCTGCGCTGGAAGCAACGAGGCAAAACTGTTCTGTCAAGCGTAAAAAAGACGCAGTTTTAAAAAATCAATAAATTCTCGGGGTTTGACGTTGTGTTAATGATATGTACAACATGTGATAATTGCAGAAAGCTTTTTTTCGCTGTCATCTTCTGTTGTTTTAAAGATTAACAGTCAGGGCTCACCACACTGGGCGAAGTGGGACCTGAAGTCGCCCTACGGCGCAGCGAAAGCGAAGTTGACTGGTTATTTCCCTCCAGTCGCCCGATGGTTCACAGAAGATACTTGTATATGAACTGTCCAAATAATTCACCCAGAATACCAATTGATCAGTTAATGTGTAATTCCAATGAAAAACGGCAAACAATATGCGTATTTAACATTTTGTTCAAAGGATTTACGTCTTTCAACTGGATTACGCCATTTGTTTATTTACCGGATGTGACTAATTACCGAAAGTGAACAAAGAAGGAAAGTAAAGTACAACGGCCCATAATAAAAAATTGTATTTTTTTATAAACAAACACTTCCAATTAATGGTTTCAAACTTCAGTTCTTTCAAATTGTTTTGTATTTTAACAATTGTCTTTGATTAATATATGTGCTGCACTTGAAAGAATAAAGATCTATAGTAATTATTGACATCATGACAAGTTCTGTAGATGGGTGTCCCATGAAGCAATTTTGATCAGCACAACTTTGTGAAAGTGGAAGTGTGCTGAACATTTATTATTTCTAAGAATTATTTCTGGGTGTAATGTTATGTTATTTTATCTATCTTCTTAAAAAATTTTGCTCAGATAAACATGACATGTTCATAACAAACTAAGAAAAATTATGATGTATACAAGAACTTCATGAATGATGTTTATGTCTACACATATACACATATTTTTAGTTGATATTTTATTTGTGAAAACCTTGTATGGCTACAAGTACTGTACTGTGCTATTTGATATTGCATACCATGAATAATAATGAAAAAGACAGAAAAAAACTTGAATCTAAGTGTTTTTATGGTTTGAAAACACAAGAGAAATAATCCTGGAAATCCACAATTATAAAAAAAAATGATGTGAATAATGAAAAATGTATGTAACTACTGCGAAAATTAATTATTTGTACTGTCCCCCTGATTTCTCTCTAATGTCTCCCTGAAGTCTCCCTATCAGGGCCTCACTTCTCCCTGTTTAACTGCATGGAAGAAGTCACTTCTCCCTACTTTTTTAGAGTGTGGTGACCCCTGTAATAACAGGAAGGTTAAGCCTATAGCTTCAAATCGACTCTATAGATTTAACAACAAAAAACATGGCAGGAAGTTTTTGATGATGTTCTTGATCCTAAAGAACTAGACATAAAAAAACGGACCAGGTTTCTGTACAAGTGTAGGAGTTGAATCTTTTGAGCCTGATATTACTGAGCTAATCCAATCTGTTCGGGAATTTGACAAAATATTGAAATATGTAACGTTCACTATAAACATGTATTCCACAGATGATAGCGACTACGATGAGAATAATAATATTTACGACGGACGCCAAGTGAGCATGATGTCCATATTTTGCATGTTTAAATACAGTAATAACCCAAATTTGGTATTCAAAAAAAAAAAAGAATTTGCCTACCTACCTACTCACTCCTAAGCCTCATGGGTAGGGTTTGGGCAAACTGAAATATCTTTAATGGTGGATTAATTAGATGTCTCTGGCAGAAATAAGACTCTTCTATATATATATTTTTTATTTTACAGTCTGAAAATATTGTTTAGTTCTCAGCAATGTTTATGCACATGAATGTTAGTTTGAAGTTTGAATACATTTTAATTGCAAATTTTTTGAAAAACACTTTTAATTACTGTAAAATTAAATCAATTGAAATTGTAATTTGTCGGTTTTTTTCTTTGATCTTCTGAGGATGCCCGACGGAAGTACGCGATAACTGTCGATCATACCGCCCCCTTTTTTTCCACAGAACCACGTGATTATGTGATTTCGAAAAGGTCAATGTATTGTTATTGTACGGTAAACATGTGTCTTTCCTACACATTGCTTTTTTGATTACAATACTCTTCTCAAAGTTGAGATATTATAATCAAGATGATTATTTCTTGCCTTGCACAATCGTCTATATTTGTTACCTTTTACAGCATCCCGGCTTTGCCTGTTCTCAATAGCTTAAGATATTTGTTCTTATCTAATAGATATTATTTATTTATTTACCCATTTGGTTCATAGATAAACAACTACACACTTGCAAAAAATTACAAGGAAGCGTCCGGTTATTGCCAAGCTCTTCTAATTCAATTCAATTCTTTTATTGTCCAATTTGGTCCCACTGGGGGCATACAACATATAACAATCATGATTATTTAGACAAAGACAGACCAGAACTTTACAGTTACAATAGAATAACAAGATACTACAATTAGGTAAAGTTAGGAATACACAGATTGATGTGGTGTGTTTGTAATAATGTTTACAACTACAGCTATAATAAGGTAAATAAATAACATATTTGTGTTTACTTATTACATGCCAAAACCACAGCTCAGAAGAGTTTTAAAAGAAAAAAAAAACCGTATGATTTAATGTTATTATTAAAGACGAAGGAAATTAATATATTTTTTTTTTTTACTAATTACAGGTACTGAAGAACTTCTAATTATTCGAACGACCTAATTTTTGACATATTGTATACTACGTCACCACAGGGACAGTCTATAGTTAGTATATAGACTGTCCCTGGTCACCAGTTCTCGATAATGTTTGCGTAATTAACTATGCAGGGCTATTCTGACAATAAAATACCATAAAATGTAATTAAAAATGTTATTCATCTACAATTTGTTTAAATTGGAGCATTGGTTTAAAAGATAGGACCCGTCTATGGTACCATAAGTTGAAGAAATTTTTGGGATTACGGAAAGGTATCGAAATATATGGTACTCTGTATTTGGGAGAATTTTAAACATCTAAACGCGGAACCTGTTTGTTTTTTCATTACCGAGGAGCAAAGTGGTGTCCTAAAAGAAAATTGCCGACAAACAGAAGACTGTGCGAATCCTCGTTTTATGACAAAATGAATTTTTGCATGACTATCGAGAATAGGTTACTATCGAGAACACACACTTAAGGCACGACATATGATGAAATTTTTAAATAAAACAAGTTGAAAAAAAAAATTAAAACCAAATCGGATACACCTATAACATATAAATCGAACATCTCTGGATATGGGTGTAACCCATATCATTTCTTGTCTACTTCAGTATCTACTTGAAAACCTTGAATACACCTTGCCCGTGTCGTTTGCAGTTTACGCGGGAAAAGTCTCGCGATTTGTCCAAATACCATATAGAATGTTTGTTTGTTTGTTTGAATGGTGTTTTAACGCCACTTTCAGCAATTTTTCAGCTATTTCATGGCGTCCAGTTTTTATTGGGGGAGGAAGCCGGAGTACCCAGAGAGAACCCCCGACCTGCGGTAGGAAAACTGGCAATCCTTGTCAATTAAGATTGGAGTCGAGTACACCCTGCCTGCAGTGAGAATCGAACCCGCAATCTCAGTGTTGACAGACCACGTGATCAATAGTAAACGAACTACCTTGACCACTCGGCCACCGAGGCCCCCCATATAGAATGAACATGATAGATCCAGATTAGAAGTGTTACTAGCAAAAGTCAAGAACGATTTGTGACATGTATATTTCTACAACGACAAAACGTCATATTAATACCATATAACAATGAAAACAAGTTATATAAGTTTAAATATATATCTATATGTAAATACAATGCATTTTTATTTTTTATAAAATACCTAATAGGAATGGGGGGGGGGGGGGAAGCGGTCTAGCTGCACTGAAAACCGAGCGTCGAATGGCATACGAAACGAATTTCGAAAATCAAGAAATTATGGCAAGACAAAGTGGACAAAAAGCCGTATTTATTAATATTAATAATTAATTAATTTATATTAATAATTCATTTATTAGTATCAATAATTCATTTATTGATATCAATAATACATTTATTGATATCAATAATACATTTATTGATATCAATAATACATTTATTGATATCAATAATGCATTTATTAATATCAATATTTTGTAGATTTATTAATATTAATAATGTATTTATTGATATCAATAATTCATTTATTGATATCAATAATTCATTTATTGATATAAATAATTCATTTATTGATATCAATAATTCATTTATTGATATCAATAATTCATTTATTGATATCAATAATTCATTTATTGATATCAATAAATCGGCGAATTATTAATATCAATAAAGCGCCTTTAATGAGAACAGAGCAAGTGCTCCCTGTTGTCAAAACAACATGCAATCTGCCATCTTTTGTACTTTAGTGTACAGTACACAAGGGAAAATTTATTATTTTTTACCCAAACGGTTTGTCGACTAGGATTTGAATTATTAATATCAATAAATGATTTATTGATATCAATAAATGAATTATTTATATCAATAAATGAATTTTTGATATCAATAAAGGAATTATTGATATCAATAAATGAATTATTGATATCAATAAATGAATTATTAATATCAATAAATCAGCTCATTTTATTAATATGAATAAATGAATTATTGATATTAATAAAGGAATTATTGATATTTATAATGGAATTATTGATATCAATAATGGAATTATAAATATTAATAATTCCATTGAGAATTATTAATATTTATAATTTGAATTATTGATATTAATAAATCAATAATATCAATAAATAATTATTGATATTAATAAATAATTATTGATATTAAAAAATAGTTATTGATATTAATAAATGAATTATTGATATGAATAACTAAATGATTAATATAAATTAATACGGCTTTTTGCCCACTTTGGCTCGTGCTACCTACACATGCAACTTTGAACCTTATTGTCATAATAATAAGAATACAGGTCTACTAGTAATTAGCATATATACAGGTTAGGTCAACACACCTTAGCTGCCCGCGAAGAGCGGTGAGCTCTACGGCAATTACGTGTCATGTGATCAAAATGAAATCACGTGATCAAAATCTGCTTTATGCCGATATTGATTTTTTCGTCCGGAAGTTGATATCGTCAAAAAACCACAGGCACTTGCGGTCAGGATAATTTTTTTTCATATAATAAAGAAAAATTTATTTTTCTGAGGTCAATATTTCACAATGAGACATGTCAGACTAGTTACAAAACTGTAAACTCATTGATTGGCTTTTTATTCCATAAAAAAAATTATCCTGACCCCAAGTGCCTGTGTCTTATATAATAAAGAAAAATTTATTATTTTTCTGAGGTCAATATTTCATAATGAGACATGTCAGACTAGTTACAACACGAGTGAATATACACTGTAAACTCATTGATTGGCTTTTTATTCCATAAAAAAAATTATCCTGACCCCAAGTGCATGTGAAACTGACAATCAAATTACACTTCATGTGACGTCACAGTTACAAAGAAAGACGTCACGTGACTACTGGAATTTAGAGGCACTTTTAGGGTGATAGGAAATAACGTCAATTATGAATTGCACATCATATATTGATAATAAAGGACTATATTGTCTGTGCTCGCATTTTGGCAATGACTATACTCCATATTATATACTAAAGGTTGTCTTTAGACATGATATCTCATACTGCATGATGATAGAAACAATGAAAAAGTGTGTTTATCATATGTTCGATCTCTTCTTATTATCTCTTAATGATATATAATTGTTTTCGGGTAAATTGAGCAAAAAGGTAAAAACCATACTCTACAATATAGTTCATGTTGTAAGTGATAAAATGGCAAATTTAATATTAAAGAAAATATTTCAATTACAGTTTTTCGTATTTGTTAAATCCTTCAAGCTTTAAAATACGTTTTTTTTGTCCTGGTCTAATAAGAAGAAGTAAAGATGTATACATAATTGCATATTAATGCGCGCTTTAACAGTATGAATAGATCCGCTTCAATTTTTATTTTTGGATTATTTTTACTATCTATAGGGTAAGCCTAGTATTTTTATTGATGCATTCTACTCTTGACATAATAAAATGTATATACTTGAGTTTCTTTTATAAATTAGTTATTTAATTTGATAAGAAAAAGGCATTTAAAAATGTTGTTATGTTATATTACGTGATGTATTGTATCGCTTCAATTGTATTTCTTGATTATTTCGTGATTTATATGTCAAGCCTAGTACTTTTTTATGCATTTTTAGTTTAACATAATAAAGTGTACATTTTTCGGTTTCTTTTATTAGTTAATTAGATACTTTGACAATAAAAGTGCTTTATTAGGTTTTGTTTAACGCGCTTGTGACCACTCATCCAGCATGTCCAGAAAACTTATTTCTCGATTATTTCATAATTTATAAGGTAGAAAATGGAACTTTTACGCAGAAAAGTAGTCATCTTGAACATTAAATTTAATTTCCCTGGGTTTTGTTTATTGACGGTTTCGAAATCCCAGACGATTCGTGTGTGGTAGTGGTGGTTTAGGGAGGGGGCAGAGACATTTCTGTGATGTATATTAGATGTGCCTTGTTTATTTGCTAGTTGATTATTTATTACCGGACACTGAACTTTGATGAAAGGTAAAAATGAAAGACCAACCAGGCTCGCATAATAAGGCGCTAAAATGCTAAATTAGATTATGATTTTGATATATACTGTATATAGCCTGTTGTTTTGTTTGTTTATTTGTTACTTTCTCTGTACCAATTGTATTATTGGCTGTGTGAGAAGAAACTATATATACAAAATTAGATTTTCAAACAGGCATTGTTATTTAAAAAAATTGATGTCTGAATCAGCGAAAAATGTGGTAGAAATTAGAAGGGAAAAGAAATTTCAGAATAATAAAAAAAGCACAAAAGATAAAGATTTTTATTTAATTCAAGATTTTAAAATTTTGATGTTAAGATATTTTAACGAAGCAAGTTATAAATAATAATAATACACAGAAAAAAATTTAGTTACGTTCGAATAAAGGTCATCAACAGTTTATATTGTTGAAAATAATTGTAGAAGTTAATAATCTCATCAATTGTTTTGCAAAATAAGACTCTTCTTCTAATTGTTTTTTTTATATTTTAAATTCTGAAAATTTTATTAAGTTCTTAGATACATTTAATTGCAAATCTTTTGAAACAATTTTAATTACAGTAAAATTAAATCAATAAAAATTGTAACTTGTCGGTATGTTTTGTTTGATTTTCCGAGGACGCGATAACTGCCGATCTTACATTCACATTTTCCCTCACAGAACCACTTGACTATGGTCAATGTATTTTTATTGGTAAACACATATTTGTCCTTCCAAAACTTTGCCTTTTTTATTACAGTACTTTTCTCAAAGTTGAGATATTATAATCAAGATAATTATTTCTTGCCTGTCACAATCGTCTATATTTGCATCCCTTTACAGCATATGATGAAATTTTAAATAAAACAAATTGAAAAAAAACTATTAAACCAAATGGGATACACCTATAACATATAAATCGAACATCTCTGGATATGGGTTTAACCCATATCTTTTCTTGTTATAAAATCTTTCAACTCATTATCAGCTCCACATGTCTGTTTATAGGGCATTTTCGCGTATTCGATACTAAGTATACATTCCAACAAACTCAATGCAATAACTGATAATCTGTTAATGCGTACATTTTTTAATAAATGATACCGACGTCATCGACTGATAACGGACTTTAATGCTGCTGATTCGTAAGTCAAATATATTTATGACCAAAAAGAATTCGACAATGCCAGACATATATTTTCCTTGTTCTTAAAGCATTTGTGTTATGAGATGAGATCTTTCCATTTATAATTTGAAGCTATTGTTTATGGAAAAAAAAATCTTCCAAAATAATCATGTTCGTGCCAGTTTATTAAATTTATACAGGAAATTGTTTTCAAAGAGTTGACTATTTGAAATGTATTTTGTTTTCTGTTTAATTTAATGTCACATTCTATCCAACAAAAATCCGCAATTAATTTTTCATATTTGGGACAAGTATATAAAGTACATTATATTTCATTTCCCACTCTCATTTAAAGATCGAAATGGAATTCAACATCACAAAAACTATTTTCGCTGTGTGTGTTTTTTCTCGCTTGTCTTGTGTGGGAACGAAAAAAAAAGAAGAAGAACATAAAACGACAATTAATGTAATAATACTCATACTAATTCGTAATCATTTGTATGTGTTAAATAATTGTTGTAAGTTGGCTACGTTAAGTTTTTATTCACTATTCATTTGATATTGGTTTTTATTTCAATTTGGCTTAGTTCTTCTATCAGCTGCAAGGCGCCTATAGTTCTTATTTGCATATGAAGCCTAATCTGCAATATATTTCCAATATTTGGTAAAAATTGAGAATCTCTGTCAACTATGTTTGGAACCAAGCACATCTGCTCAGAGTAATGCTCTCACCAACAACCTCATCGCTCATGATAATTATCCACACTGCATAAGAGGTCTGAATAACATTCGTTAGATAATTACTGTATGACATGCCTCTTTATAATTCATCGGATATTGTTTGGTAAAACATTGATCGACTTTGAAAGGCCGACAACATTTAAATTTTCCTTCAGCCACCGGCTGAAATAATGGGTAGTCCTACATGTACTCTTCATTTGTACTTAGGAGCCAGAAACCCTTACACCGTCTAACACTGTACCATATTAATATCAAAGAGCCTATCTATCCCTTTCCATTATCTCAACTTGGACTGACTTTGACCAGCTTTTTATCTTTGTCCACCAATCTGCCAAAACAAGGGTTATGCCTACATATACACTATATATCTTTGTATATTGACATTCTGATTCGTTATTCTTAATTTTCAAAGGGCATCGACTGGTTTAATAATCGTCTACCAACGGGAAAACTTGTAAACAACGAGAAAGAGATAAATTACATTTCTTTTAAATTACCATTTCTTCATTGTTCAAAATTGCATTAAGTTTATTCTGGATAACACAAAAAAATATGCTTATTGTGTCGTTTTCAACACACAGGCCTCGTAATAGTTGTACGTTATCCCTCCAGTGTATTAAATAATATTCCCGAAAAATAAAGAAAAATGACATTTCGTAAAAGAAGTCTTTGAGCATTAAAGAAAAATCGGTCATAGAACTGCAGATTAGTACAAATTGCAGGATGAAAACTACAATAAAGGTTTAATGTAATTCTGTCAAGTCAGGGTGTCCCTTTCGACGTCAACGTGAATGTATCCGAACGCACCCATTTTATTGCGGGATAAGCTTTGACTGCGCGATGGCTTGACGCTTGTTAATTGTAGCCATTATATACCTAAAGAATGTCTCGCCATCAGGAGAATACGCTGCAAATGATTTTTTTCACTGATGTGTAGATCCTCGAATCTCCAGAATTAAATGATTCATATAACAATATTGGCCAAATAATTTTTATGTTGTGAGTACATATTATTTTGCAAAAAGTGCCATTTATGCCTATTCGACTACTTTTTTCTCGCATTACGCAAAAGATGCTATTGTACTGTTACAAATCCGAAATAACATTCAACTTAGGAACCAAAGGATAACAGTTACAAATTACAATTTAATTATTTTTAATAAAAATTAATAACTTAACAAATCTCGGTGACAAAAAAGAATGTTAGCTATACTCTCTTCTGAAAGTTCTAATTTGTATCCAAAATGGAATGTTCAATTTATAAACGCAGTCCGAATCTGTTGAATATGAAGACAGTCAACAACAAAAACAAAAAGTTAATTCCAATAAATACTATAGTAACATTCAACAATATTCCATTATTAGTCGCAGATCAGGAATTAGTCAAGGTCGGCGTGAGGGGTCAAGGGGGCTGCAGAGCCATGGTAGGGGCACAGATTTTAGGATATTTTTAGTCCGAGAATCTTCTGCCGTCCAACGCTTTTTTTGCATGGGACGCTAACAAAGGCGTTGGACAGCAGAGGATTTTCGTACTAGACATTTTAAACAATTCTGATTATGAAATTATTAAATATTTTTAATTCCAATTCGCGATATCGTTTACAATTTTTGCTTGACGTTTAGGGGGCGCCACTAAAAGTATGGGTAATGGTTTCATATCGTATCCCGTATCAGTTAATGTTTGATTAAGCTTTTACCGGGTATCTAGACCTGACATCCGTGGATGGATCCAAATTTCGCGGAGCCGAACAACAGGATCAACGTAGGCGATTAGGTAGATTTCAAATTGATTCAATTATCATGATCAAGTTGCACTGTGATAATTGAATCCAATTATATTTTGAAGCTAACTAATCGCCAACGTTGTTGCCGTTGTTTGGCTCTGGGTAATTATAAATCGTCCGCAGATATTGTATCTGGACACTCGGTGTGTTGTTAAGTAGGTGATATATACTACAAATTTCACAGATAAAGAAAAAAGCAAGTGATTAACTTGTTTATTTTCGATTTCTAAATGATCTTGCATTTTCAGGTGTCCGGCGCTTACGGAAAAGGAATATGGCTCTGATGTTGTTGCAACGTTCAAAGATAAGTTTGTTTAAAATGGAAGTGGCGGACATACACGACCCGTATTTGGGGAGAACAACTACGATAATTATAAATTGCAGAATTCTATTGCCAAATAATGAAATTGAAAAGTGCATTAAAGTCCTATACGAAACCATTCCATCCGTGAGTCTTAATATGGGGTAGGCGAAAAAACTATTTCAGAACCAACTTTATTAGATGGATATACACAGATTGCTTCTCACTTTTTGTGAGTTATTGTGGTTACGACCACTAGCTAACAAACACGCTGAAACTTTTGCCACTGAACTGTGTAAAATATATTTGGAATTTGGACCCCCAAATATTAACTAATGTGATCAGGGTACAGAGTTCAAGGCTGAAGTTAAAACATTGTGCACATTTTTAAATACAAAACTGATATACAGCAGCAGTCATCATTCTCAGAGCCAGGGAAAGGATGAAATGTCCCACATAACGTGGAAACAACAAAATATACAATGATCTCATGGATACTCAAAGAGAAGGCGTCTGCAACTGGGTGGGTTACAGCACTTGCAAGTATTCAGCGGATATACATCGAAGCTGTCCACAGGTCAACGGGTGTCTCGCCTTATGAATGTTTATTTGGAGTCATGTCCAATCATATATTAAACAATTTGCCAACTGACTGTGATGATTTTGATGAACTATTAGAAACGTCCTCGGTATATACCGAAAATATCAGGACTTCGGATATAGAAGAGCATTTAGAAATTTTGAATGTAATGAGATCACGTGTTATTGATAAATCGCAGAAATCAAACGACAATATCGAAAGTATACACCTATCAACTATCAATAAGTACTATGCCATAGAAACACTCGGCCAAGAAGAGTGAATGTAAAACTACAATCTTTACAAACATAGAGGAGAAAGCAGGAATCAGGATCAAATAAGAATACGCGACCTCCTGGCGATAGTATCGGTTTATATATTTTTGTCAAGTTGTATCAGCATGCGTCCAGCAAACATGACCGCTAAAACAAATACCAGAAAAAAACCAAAATATACATTATACATACTTTTATTTGCAAGTTACACCCATTATAGATCAAGCAAACATAGCAAAACAACATTGACCGATACAGAGTTTTGTTTTAAAATTTAAGCTCTGTAGCATTTTTTCTTTTTAAATTTAAAGATTGTTTTGTAACCGTATCCTGGAGAAACTTTAGGTGTAAGGGTCTTTGTATGTTGAATATAAAGCAATTTTTATATTCAAATTTCTAATATACTGTAAAATGCGAGTGTTCTGCGATATGTCTGAACAAGAATAAGTCAAAAATCACTATTTAAATCAATAATTATTCATCTGCTATAGTTTACATATTTTGGACGTCCTTTGTTCTATAGTTTAATTGTTATAGCTCGTAATTTCATTGAAACTTACATACACAGTCATAACAAAATGCAGAATTGCTAAGAGTTGTTCTTTAAAATGGTTTTTTTCGGATAAGGAATGAAACAAACACAACGAAAATTACTAATAATAAGTTGAATATAACGTAACAATTTTTTACCAAGAGGTAAGCGTTAAATGAAGTGGCAAAATGGATAGAAGACGAAGAAAAAAAACATTTATTTATGTGGCCTAGAATCATGAAAATTCTCCAAGTAAGATTTTGTGTAAATGAATCATGGAAAGTGCATCCAAAATTTGTTTGAAATTTTAAAGTTATATCTAAATCAACGAGCATTAAAAAAATAAAAACAGTACCTATGACAAGAGTAATGAGTAGGTAATTTAAATGACTTAAAAATATCTATGATTTAAAACTGTCTTACGAATAACAGGACAGTTTATATTTCAATACAAGAAGCTAGCGAGGAGCTTAAACATAGGAAAATTTGACCAGACTTATGGTTAAAATTTTGGAGATCATTCAGATAATTTTTTTTGATAGTTTGTGATAAGCCTGCATGTTTTACTTTGCATGTTTTGTAACAAAATATATAAAGAGGATATAAACTAAACACAAAAATAAGTATTCAATCACTCACACAAAGACAGAACATTTGTATGTGCATATCGAATGTAATAATGCATGTTAATTCTAAGTGAGAAATTAGTATAGAAAGTTAGGTAAATATTGACCGGGTATCCGCAATAAGTACACAAATCTTGCAGTAAACTATTCAACTGCACAAATGATTTCAACCCAAAATGTCCACAGGGTGACAGATGAATACATATGCCATAATAAGGAAGCGCCAAGAAGTATGTTTTGTTATGTTTACAGATCGCTTTGAGTTTTGATATTAGTTCAGATATCCTTTCATCTAGCATCTCAGCGATCAAAATAGTCGATTTCGAATTATAACGGTTCTGAACAAGATTCTGTATATTTTTCATTCTTTTTTCCTAATTTTTTTCCACTTTAAATTTCTTTCGTACCTTTTTTTCTTTTTTGTTTAGGGAAGCATGACATAGTTGTGCCCCTAACGATTAGTTTAACTGTTTTCCCTACCAGTGGATGTCCAACAGAGATTAGCATTGTCAATAGTATAAATGATGTATTCATAATGTTTTTTATTTATAACTTTTTTTGACATTTTCTTCAATGTCAGAGGGTTCATAAAGATGACTGTTATTGATCTTCTATACACCCCTCTATTTTTGTTATATACTAACTGTTCAGTGATCAGAAATAGCTCTTAGATCCAAGGCTTCGCTATCAAATGAGGTCAATAATTCAAAATATTTATCAAACATTAAAGTTATACCTCTACTGTTATTGGAGAAGGATACAAAGAATGCTTGGTATCCCCACTCTGTTGTTCACTAATTGTCTACTTGAATCAATCGAAACACTCATGTTAGATTTATCACGACATTTGTAAAAAATATCATGCTTTATGATTTTATCAAAAGACTAGCCTCTGCAGTTGATAGACCAAATACTCAAAAGTAACTGAAATTTTGTAAATAGGTGTACTGGTCGCTGGTGATGTTATTACTTTTTATTCCTTGAATGTAAATTCTGGGGGCATTCATCGGTTATACTGATATAACATGTGTAGTATAAAAACACAAGACCAATTACAAATACTTTTTAATAAGGACAAGTTTTAGCTTTTGAAATGTTGTTAGTGTTTCGAATTTGTATTTATATAACCTGTTCTCGATAGTAACCTATTCTAGAAAGTCATGCACAAATTCATTTTGTCATCTAACGCGGATTAGCACATGATCTGTTTGTCGGAAATTTTCCTTTTGGACACCACTTTGCCCATCGGGAATGACAATATAAGCAAATTACGCGTTTAGATGTGTAAAACTCCAAATATACAGTACCATATTTTCCTATTCCTTTCGGTAATCCCAAAATTTCTTCAACTTAAGTACTATATACATCATATATGGGTCCCATCTTTTAAAACAATGCTCCAATTTAATGAAACATTTTTATTTACATTTTATGGTATTTTATTGTCAGAATAGCCCTACATAGGTTATAAAACATACATTATCGAGAACTGGTGCCGTAGTATACAATATATCAAAAATTATGTCGTTCGAAAAATTTGGAGATCTTTGCAATAACCGGACGTTAACCTGTAATGTTTTGCAAGTGTGTATGAGTTTATCTATGAAAAAAATGCGTAGGTGCGTCATATTTACGTATCCGACCGGATACGTAAATCATTTTGGGTCCGGGTCTCTATAATTTAAGGTTCGACCGAATAAGAATAGGTCCACTGGCAAAAGCAGGAAACATGTAAGATAGTGATTGGCTGTAACTGATGACTTAAAGGGGTGTATGTCATTAGTTATTCTATACCCAATGCAAATATACGAAATGCTGAAATATTTGTATGATCGATTATCAAAAATACTAGGGCCTAGAAAAATTAGGCACAAAGAGTGAAAATTAAACGATAATCTCTACAAATATAGAGTACAAAGCAGGAATCAACCTTAGACAAAACGGATCGAAAAAACACCGCTCCTCCTGGCGGTGATAACTATTATATTTTTGTTTATATAAATGATATTAGCATGCGTCTAGCAAACGTGATCGCTGCAAAAAATACCAGAACAAACAGCCTAAAATAGACATTATTCTTTGCAAGTAACACCCTTTATGGACCATGCAAACATAAAGAAAACATTGACTAATACAGAGAATTTTTCAGTTTCAAAGATTGTTTTGTAACCATATCCTGGAGATACATGTAGTTAAGATTTAGGGTCTTTGCATGTTCAACATGAAGTGCTGTTTATTTTCCAAATTTCTAATAAACTGTAAAACACGAGTGTTCTGTGGTGCGTTAAAAATAATAATTCTAGCATCATTATTACAATGAGCTAGTATTCATCCGCTATAGTTCATATGGACGTCCTATGTTCTCTTGTTTTATAACTACATGTATACACTATTTTATTTAAGCCTACAAACAAAGTCAATCCAGGATCCAGAAGAAGTACTTAGAAGGGTTCTTAAAAATATTTTTATCTAAATAAGAAATGACGAACAATGAAAATTAGTATATGTAATAATAAGTTGAGTATAAATATATTCTAGTCTAGTGTTTTCGAAATCTTCGAAACAAACTTCTGATAATTCTCATTTTGGGCTAAATACTGCCGTTTAAGTTAATCTATATTCTAATATGACGTGCTTGAAAGTCTTTGAGACCACAACTGTGGTCAAAAATGATTTATATATGAGCAAATAGGACGTGTTTTGGAGGGCTGTTCCAATTACACATCTGTAACTCACACCGGAACGCTATTGCATATGACGTATTAATCTTATAAATAGCAACAGGTTGTAATTTATCATTGTTTTATAACAGGATGACCATTGATGTCATTATTTTATCGCTCGCTGTGGCCTGGGATAAAATAAAACGACATAAATGGTCTCCCTATTGTTAGACCTCGGCAAAAGAAAAAAAACAAAGTATTATATCTTTGATCTAGAAACAAGAAAATACTTCAAGAAAGAGTTTGCCTAAAGTGTAAAATTATGATGGTAAGTGCATCCAAAATCTTAATTAAAGTAAAATCTATCAATTAATTTTTTATGATTAAAAACAGTTCATATGATAACAGTTAAGGTAATAGGTAATTTAAAAGACTATTAAAATATCGATGACATAAAACTGACATAATTTACATTTTTGGCCATATTTTATGGATAGATTCAAATTTATTATAGTATTTTAAAAGCTCACATGTTTACTTGATATGTTATGCAAAAAATATATAACGAGGTGAAAAACTAAACAAACAAAATAATTATTCAATCACTCGCTTAAAGGCAGAACATTTGTTTGTGCGTATCGAGTGTTAATGTACAATATCTATGCATGTTGATTTTAAAGTTAGGTAAATATTGAAATAGCTTCCGCAATAAGTACACAATACTTGCAGTAAACGATTCAACTGCACAAATGATTTCTACCCAAAAGGTCCTCATTGTCACAGGTGAAAATGCTACGTGTACACAGATGCCGTTATAACTCCTGCACAATTGAGTTTAATGTGTTTAACGTTTGTTTAAATTTTTGTAATGAATGCATTTGCGATATATACTGACTGAAATAAATCAGTTGACTAGTATATAAGGCAGCACCAAAGAGTATGTTTTGTTATGTTTACAAATCTCTTTTAGTTTTGATATTAGTTCAGATATCATTCATCTATCATCTCAGCGATAAAAATAGCCAATTTCCTATTTTAATGGTTCTGAGCAGGTTTCTGAACATGGCTCTGTATATTTTGCATTCTTTTTTCTACTTTTTTTCCACCTTAAATATTGTTCGTACCGTTGTTTCTTTTTTGGGGAAAGTATGACATAACTTTTAGTTTAATGGTTTTCACTACAAGTTAATGTCCAACAGAGATTGGCATTGTCAGTAGTATAAATAATGTATTCATTTTGTTTATTACTTTTTGGACATTTTTCCACATTGAAGGGCAATAAAGATGACTGCTTTTGATCTTCTATACACTCCTTCATTTTTTGTTATATACTTACTGCTCAGGGATCAGAAATAGCTCTTACAACCAAAGCTTCGATATCAAAAGAGGTTAAGTATATAAAAGCCTACTTTGTTTTCCTTAAGGACCTCTTCATTAGAATAGACGTACTTTAGGGTTGTTCAAGCGCCAAATATGCTGCAAATCTAATTCATAATTTCAAACAGAGTTTTTCCTGTGACTGGGTTACTTTTGTGTTGATAATTGAGGGTATTTCGAAAGTAGTATGAACAATATTCTAGTTTCCAAGTGTTTTCAGGTTCAAATCTTTAAAACAAATCTCTGCATAATCCTCGGGAAAAATACTGCTGCTAAAGTGAATCTGTAAACACTAACCGTTATAACAAAAATACAAAAATCAGCATCGTATTTCTGGTTATGTTATAGATTTTGTACGAAATATTTTTCAACACTAAAGTCATACCTCTACTGTTATTGGAAAAGGATTCAAAGCAAAGAATACTTGCTATCCCCACTCTGTTGTCCGCTTATTGTCTACTTGAGTCAATCGAATATTTACGAGGCTTTTCAAATGTGAACCTGTATCTTAAAACAAATATACCTCCGTTTTACATTGATCATGTTTAACCACAGGTCCAGCAGTCCCAAAAGAAAACCAAGGAACCGATATATTGCTTAATCTGCAAAATGCAAGTTTAATTGGTAATGATGGGGTATATTGGAAGCTTTTATATCAAAAGAAAAGTATTCTATACGGGAGTTTACAGTGGAATTACTAATATTATGTTACACCCGGACCTATAATTATAGACAAAAATCGATCGAAAGCGGACTCAAAATGTTAACATTGTGGGTCCGGACGAAAAGCAGGATACATGTAAGATAGCGATTGGCTTTAGCTGATGAAATAAAGGGGTGTATTTCATTAGATGTGTACTAATCCCAATGCAAATATACCAAAAGGCTGAAATATTTGTATGATCAATTATCATAAATACTAGGCCCTAGAAACATTTGCCAAAAAGAGTACAGTTTAATTACAATCTTTACAAAAATAGAGTAGAAAGCAGGAATCAACCGTAGACAAAAAAAAACGGATCGAAAAAACACCGCTCCTCATGTCGATTATATATATTTTTTTTATACAAGTGATATCCGCATGCGTCTAGCAAACGTGACCGTTGCAACAAATGCCAGAACAAACGGTAAAAAGTAGAAATTATACTTTGCAAGTGACACCCTTTATGAATCAAGCAAACATAAAGGAAACATTGACTAATACAGAGTTTTTTTATTTTAAAGGTTGCTCTGTAACAGCTTTTTTTTCAATTTCAAAGATTGTTTTGTAACCATATCCTGGCGATTTAGGGTCTTTACATGCTCAATATGAAGTACTTTTTATTTTTCAAATTTCTATTCTGCTGTAAAACACGATTGTTCTGTGGTACCGTAGTTTATTATGAACGTCCTATGTTCTCTAGTGTTATAGTTATACACTATAATTTCATTTATGCTTACATACAAAGTCAAAAAGGATCCAGAAGAAGTACGTATAGGGCTTCTATAAAAATTAGAATTGAAAAACAATGAAAATAGTACAGTTAATAATAAATTGTATAAATATATTCCAGTCTCTAGTGTTTTCAAGCAGATATGTTTAAAACAAACCTCTGATAATCCTCATTTGGGCTGAATACTGCTGCTAAAGTTAAACTGATTCTAATATTACGTGCATTAAAGGCTTTGAGACCACAACTGTGGTTAGAAAAGATTTATGTATGAGCTCATTGGACGTGTTTTGGAGGGCTTTTCCAATTTTACAAAAATGTTTAAACCTATTGCGTATGAAGTATTAATCTTATGAATAGCTACACGCGCTGTATTTATCAGTTTCAATATATTGTGTGTTCCATTGACGGAACAGACAGTTTAAGGGGTGATGATGTTTTCTTTAGGGAACGGTCATAAATGTACCGATATTGTCTTATTAGAATAGAAATAATTAACGGAGGCTGTGATTTATCTTTGTTTGCAACAGGATGACCATTTATGTCGTTATTTTATCTTTCGCTGTCCTTTGAGATAAAATAAAACACCAAAATTGTCACCCCATTGTAAAACAACGATAAACCATAGCCTCCATGAATTATTTCTTAAATCACAAACAATTATACCAATATTAATAATACCTTCCTGTATTTTGTTATGTTATGTACATTCAAAATATTTCTCAGACTTTAACATTAAAGCTATACATCTACTGTTAATGGAGTAGGATACAAAGTATGCATGCTATGCCTCTCTGTTGCCCTCTGATTGTCTATATTAATCAATCGGATCACTTACGTCATATTGAACACGACATCTATGAAAAATATCACGCTTGTTGATTTTAGTCAAGTATTGCAGTTGATAAACGCAATATTCAAAAGTATCTTAACAACATGGTACATAGCTACCTGTGGATGTTATTATCATTTATAAATGTAAGGTAAAGATTGGCTGTGATTGAGTAAGTAAATATCTTTGTTTGAATGGTGTTTTAACGCCACTTTCAGCAATTTTTCAGGTATTTCATGGCGTCCAGTTTTTATTGGGGGAGAAACCCGGAGTACTCGGAGAGAACCAAAACCTGCGTTAGGAAAACTGGCAATCCTTGTCAATTAAGATTGGAGTCAGTTAGTTTCATTGCAAATATACGAAAATTGTTCAAATATTTGAATGATCAATTATCATAAATACTAGGCCCTAGAAACACTTGGCAATGAAGAGTAATCTCTACAAACATAGAGGAGACAGCAGGAATCAACCTAAGACAAAACGGATCGAAAAAGTACACGCTACCTCCCGGCGATCTTATAGATTTTGATTACATATTTTGTCAAGTTATATCAGCATGTGTCAGAAAACATGACCGCTACAACAAACTATTTTTCGAATTTCTAATATACGGTAATACACTGTGTTTTGTGGTATGTAAAAAAAACAGAATAATTTCAGTATCAAAATTGCAATCAATTATTATTCATCCGCTGTAGTTTACATATTTTAGACGTCCTTGTTCTGTAGCAAAATTGTTATACCTCCTAATTTAATTTTAGCTTACATACATAGTCATAACAGAATACAGAAGTACTTAAGAGGAATTCTTTAAAATGTTTTACTCCAGATAAGAAATGAAATAGTCACAAGGAAAATTAATAATAATAGGTTGAGTATAAAAATTAAAAAAAAACAACATAACAATTATTTTTAATTTAAAAAAAGAACAATTTTTTGACAGCAGTAACGAGTATGTTATTTAAATAAAGTAAAATCTCTATTTAATTCTTTTTTAATTTAAAAAAAAGAAAAAAAAATTGACAGCAGTAACGAGAAGGTTATTTAAAAGACTATTAAAAATATTGATGACGTAAAACTGACATAATTTATATTTTAGTACAAGAAGCAAACGAGTAGCTTAATCAAAGGGAAAATGACAAGAATCGTCGTTGAATTTGTTTTGGCAATTTTTTATGGAATGAATTCAGATTTATAAAAACCCTTTAAAGCCTGCATGTTTACTGCACATGTTATTCAAAAAATATATAATGAGGAGAAAAACTAAAACAAAATAACTATTGAATTACTCGCTTAAAGGCAGAATATTTGTTTGTGCGTATCGAGTGAATGAATGTACATTAACTATGAATGGTAATTCTAGGAAAAACACTATTATAAACAGGTAAATATTGAACTAGTTTCCGCCATTAGTACACAATACTTGCAGTAAACTAACCAACTGCACAAAAGATGTCCACCCAAAAAGTCCACCTTGTAACAGGTGAAATGCCAAGTGTATACAGATGCCATTATAACTCCTCCAATATTTTAGAAGACAATTGGGTTTAACATGTTTAACGTTTATTTAAATTCTGGTAATGAATTGCATTTGAATATATACTGACTGAAATAAAAAAAACGTCAGTTGACAAGTATATAAGGCAGCACCAAGTAGTATGTTTTTGTTTTGTTTACAGATCACTTTGAGTTTTGATATTAGTTCAGATATCATTTATCGTATTCTCTGGCATCTAAGCGATCAAAATAGTCAATTTCAAAATTTAACGGTTCTGAACAAGATTTTAAATATTCTTTATACTTTTTATAATATTTTTCCACTTTAAATTTTTTTCGTGTCGTTTGTTTACTTTTTTTTTAATTTTGACTTAGTTGTGTCCCTAACATTAAAGTTGATGCTTTTCCATACAAGTTGATGGGCAACAGAACCAGCATTGATGTATTCATTTTGTCTTCATTTAAAACTTTTTGACATTTTCCACATTGAAAGGTCATTAATACGTTGTTGAACTTCCACACATTCTAACATTTTTTTATATAATAACTGTTACGGACGGACCATTTAACTTGAAAGGGGGGGGGGGGGGAAACCAAGGCCCCCCCCCTGCAAGTTAAATGGTCGGTCCCTTATGTGATCAGAAATAGGTCTCACAACCAAAGCTTTGTTTTCCGTTGGTTTCCAAGGATTTTTCCATAAGAAGAGACGTACTTCATGGTTGTGAAATATGGTGCAAATCTTCTTCATTTATAAATAACTTCAGAATTTTTCCAGCCCAGGAATAATTTTGTGTTTTTATAATTGACGGTATCTTGACAGCAGTTTTGAACTATATTCCAATGTACAAGTTTTTTCGAGCAAAATTCTTCAAAACAAACTTCTGGATAATCCCCATTTATGTTGAATAATGCTGCTAAAGTGTATTTATATCATTAGGTCACGCCGAATTAATTGCTTGTTCGTCGGACCGCCCGCACGTAAAATTATTTCAGAAAGAAAAAAAACTAAATTTCTTCCGCCCGCATTAACCGGAAACCCGCTCGCGTACAGAAATGGAAGTTGTCTTTAAAAAAATAATCTTCTCCGCGTTCTACGAATTCATCCAACTGCTCCGATAGCTGGAGATTCAGTCAGAACTTAGAAGGTTAAAATAACGTTTCAGTCGTCCCCTATAAAATCAAAACCGAAAGTAAAATGTAGAAAACAATGACAGAAAACAAGAGTGTGGTTGTGGCAGCAGTTGCTACCCAGTTTAAAGTACTGCTACTAAATACAGCATTAGAATGTCGAATGGACGACACCTTTATCGACCTATTTACATGCATACAAGGGAAGCCTTCAACGCACGCCAATGTTTCTAACCTTAGTTATGACAACATTATGAGAATCAAAATTAAGGACAATACCAAGCTTTTCGGCAGGGAAAATAATGGCATAATAGTTAGACAGGTAGTCTTTTAATTTTTCTTTTTAATCAATCTTGAAATTATGTCTTGCCAAAATGATTTGGAGACATAACTGAATAGTGGTATGGGCTGTCTGTTGGTCAGTCTGTACCCATTGATAGAAAGCCAATTGCAAGGCAGCATCTTTTTAGAAGTTCTTTTCTGCTATATAATTTACTAATCAATTAATTAAGTCATAAAACACTGAGAACAAGCACTTGCTTAATATCAAATACATTTTTTTAAATTTCAGTTATTTTATTCAAAATTTAAAAAAAATCGCTCGCTCGCATCAGTTTAACCATGAACACCTGGAACAAATCTTTTTGAAAAACTAAAAACATGTCGCTCGCCTTAAAAAAAATTATTCGCTCCACAAAATCCGAATTTCAAAAAAAAAATTAATAAAAAAAATTTCGCTCGCTCGCTCCATATTTTCAAAGTTAAAGTCCGACGAACAAGAAATTAATTCTGTGTGGCCCTACCAATTATACCGAAAAAGTTTTAATAACCTCCCTGTCTTTTGATATATTAAATATATGTATGAGGAGATAAACTAAAACACGAAAATAAGTATTAAATCAATCACTTAAGGATTGTTTGTTTATTTTAAATGATGCTTAACGCAAATTTCATTAAGTTTTCAGCAAGATCATGGCGTCAAGTTTTTATTGGAGGAGAAAGTCGTAGTACCTGGAGAAAACCACAACCTTCGTCGGAAAACGGACAATCCAAGTCAATTAAGATTAGAGTCGAGTACACCTTGGCAAAAGGGAGACTCGAACCCGGAAACTCAGTGTTTACAGACCATATGTGATCAATAGTAGACGAACTACCTTAACCACTCGGCCACCGATCGAGAACCCATATCACTTAACGACAAAACATTTGTTTTTGCATATGGAATATATTAACCTGTATTAACTATTCATGTTTTTACCAGAGGTATTCAACTGCTATCCGTGTTTGAGTCTCAGTGCGGGCAGAGTGTAATCGACTCGAATCTTAATTAACAAGCGGTTGACATTTTTCTTGCCGAAGGTTGGGGTTTTCTGCGGTTTCCTACCTCAATAAAAACTGGGGTTCACAATATAGCTGAAAAATTGCTGAAATTGGCATTTAACACCAATCAAACAATCAAATATAAACAATTGAGTGATCTGAGTATTTAATAAGCTCACTTTCACAGGTAAACAGATTCGTGTCCCGATTGTTACATAATGGTATTTAATTCTACACCGTTACATCCGCAAATTTAATTTACATGTTTTCGCATTTAAAACGTGATTTTTCGAGAACTTTCTAAATTTACTGTTAGAAATGTTAACATTGTGAGAACTTCTCATTTCAGAACCTGACCTATTTTATTGTTGATAATTGTGGATGCAAACAAAGAATCGTAAGTAATATCACGTGATAATACTTGTACATCTCCCAAGACTGAGGAGGGTAAAAAGATCGCGCTCAGGATGTGTATTGATTTAATTTAAAGTGTTCTTCAGTTTTAAAATGCATCGATTTTGACTTGAGCAAATTAGCAATAAGTAAATATTTTCGAGTATGATTAAGAAAAGTAGATTAAATTCTATAATTTAAAGGTGTCAATGTCAATGTTATAATTGCTGTAATTATACGTAGCCGAAAAACATAACCGAATCCCGAATATTTTTAACAATTTTATATGCTATATGATGTGAATGGGAATGCCTTGCTAGAAGTGGAGAAGGCAACAGATGATAATTGTAATAAAAAATTAGAATAAAAGAATCAGTAAAATATTAAACGCCTAGGGTATCCTCTTGCTTATATGATATAGTATGAAAATGACGAACACATAGAGCTTCATTTAGCTATATAATTACAGACAAGGGAACTAGTCGGAAAACATTTTATAAATGTTTAGTTCACCCGAATTACAATTTTCTTTATTAAAGAACATAGTTTACTGCATCCTGTTTATATTCGCAATTTCATCACAATTAGTTTTAGGATAACATGCATTTAAGCGTTTTGAAAGAAGTTAAAAAGATTGACTTTTTAATTTTTAGAATTACGTTTAGTTTAAACGAGGTTTTACTATTCTTAAAAGTTTACATACTTAACTTGATTTCTTGTGGTTTTTCATTTAACAAGTGTGTATTCGAAATGTGCGTTTTCAAACTGCAAATTTTTAATTTGCTATTGTATTAATTGAAATTACCAAATTCAGAAAGCGTGTTTTGGAAAAACAGATTACAAAATTAAGGCGTCGACTGGTTTCCAATAATTTGCACAATCGTCTCCCTAAATTCATCAGGTCGAAACAAAATGTAGCCCTCCGCCAAAGGTTTTTATCAAGATGGCAAAAATTTGAAAGAAATGTATCTAACAGTCAAATTGACCATATAACTTTTTTTCTATATTTGAGCCTAACATTTTATGTTGATTCAATATAGGCCCAACCATTGTGAATAGTTAAAATGACCATACAGGAACAAAGTCTGTTAACAAACAAAGATAAAACATATATAACGAGGATGTTGTGCTTATTATGCTTTCAAGATACTTAATTTGAAATACATAAGATATAGTTAAGTTAATAAGGTATCTTGTTAACACGGGGATATATTTGATAAAACAAACAAATAAGATATATTATATACTTCTAACCGTGAGATATCTTACAAACTGTATTAGATACCTTTTATAGGTTATAAGATATTTGAACAAAAATATATAAGATAATATACTATGTACAATAACTTATTTACTCAATAAATACTCATAAAATTATATGATTTCATATTTACTCAATAAATTGTCTTGAAAAAACGTATTTAGTTCATCATATTTTATAAACTGCTATGTACATACACATTATCATGTCAAAAATATCATTTGCTTTACATTGAAATTAAAACTCTACCCAATATTATTGGTATAAAATCCAACAGCAATGGGCACAACTTAATTACATATTACCTGCTAACGATATAAGCGTGATATATAAACCTAAACAAGTCATTTTGTCCAAAAGATGGTTATACACGAACGCATATTTTAAGTTTTTGTTAGTTCTCAGGCTAGTTGCTTCTCCGGAGAATAGTTGTGAAAGTGGCTATTTAGCATTCCGTTCAATGATCTATGTATATAAGGGGGAGGGATTGAAAGTACTAAACTACATGTAATATGTAATATTAATTGATTTTTTGAATTTTTTTATATATGATTCTTTTGTCTTATTTCGATTATAACGTTGTGCTAATATACTTAAAATTTGCTGCTAAAAAACTTGACAATTAGCTTAATAGGAATTGTTTACTTTTAAACTCAGTTACTTAAAGTGGAATATTTGAAATTAAAATTAACAAAAATGGTTTGTTTTGAAACAATGTCGATTTAAACGATTATTAAATTTTCTTTTCATTTATATGCCGCCTATTTTATTTCAGAATCTAAATACTTGAAATGTTTGTTTATTTTTCCAATAAATTATGTCCTTTAGGAGAACCGACTATTAACCGACCACATGATGAGTCGTCAAAATAAATGGATTTTTTCTTGTTCATATATAATTTTATAAACACAAAGAAAACTGAATTGAAAAACACCTATATGTTATATCGCTAGTTTTCTTTCACTGCTTAGTACAGCTCGACGAATTTTTTTTTAAAGAACATTTATTTAAGTACTAATAAGTCAAAACAAACTGAGAAAACCATGTACAACGTTGCATTAAAACACTACGTACATATGATGAAATTTTAAAGTGATGCGTAAAATAATCATGTTTGAAACATTTTAAGCAATAGAATTTTATGATGGGCGTCTTTGAAAAGTGATTCTGTTGTCCAGGAAACCATTAGAAAAAGAATTGTTTATTATAGTGCATGAAACTTACATTTACATACTAAAAATATTTCTCGACCAGACAAATAGGATTATGCTCAAAATACTACTGTAAATTTTGATGTAAAACTAATACATACATATCCTTGTCACGAACCTATTTCTCAGCATATAATTGTTTTGTACATAATGTATAGATATGTTAATTAATTATTAGAATAGCTACGGTACACAATCTCAGTCGAACACACCAAAGCTTTATTCAGAAACCTAAACTTGTGAAACATGTTTCTAGTGGTCAGTATATATGCTTGGTTGCACGGTTTTTCTTACTGTTGGGTTGACTAGTTGTTAGTCAGGACAGCCGATATGCACACACTGGATTAAACGTACGATATCTGAGGTAAGTGAGATATTTATTTTATAAACGCATACTTGGGTATTTTGAACAGTTAGCTCAATAGAAATTTTCTGTTAGCATGTAATTTGGAATTTTGTATTTGGGTTGAAATAGTTTACCTTTTATTTTGAGATTTTGTTTTGCATACAATAGCGCTAGCTTTTCTTTGTGAACAAAGCACGGAGTTCAAAACCTTTTAAACATTTGTTGGTGCGTATTCAGGCACAAAATAACATTTAACATGTATTAGGTTGTAGTATTGTGTGTTCTCGGACAAAACATATAAATTGAGTTATTACATTTAAGTTCATAGAATTGTACTGTGCGTACTCGGGCACATTATAGTATTTGATATTGATAGTTGTGTACTATTTTATCACGTAAAAGCATAGGTGGTCACTTGGACGACGGAACATAAATGATCATAAATAAGTCACCTAAATAACCACGTATAAATGGTCGCAAGGACGACGGTGCGCTGGGACGACAGAGGATAAGAAGTCACTTAGACTGACAATTGGTGCTTTGTATTTCAACAGCGCAAACTGAACGTGGTGTTAACTGTGAAACGAACATTAAGACACATTTAGACGTTTATTATTACAATTTGGGGGGGGGGCGTTAATTATATATAACGTAAATGTGTTATATGTAAATATATTTTGTTGTGGACTTTTTCTTGTTTTCTTTAAATAATATAATAAACTGGAATAAACTCGGCATTTATTGACAATCTGTCAGAACTGGATGTCTTTGTCCTTTTTTTCTGCATCCTCACAAGTCAGGGTTTCCGTGTCCTCATGTATCCACGAGGACACATGGGAACACAGGAACCCCTACTTGTGAGGATGTTTTTTCCGTGGATGAATGATACTTTTATACTAGTAATCTGGAAATGTACCTATAATAAAACGTGTATTCACGTTCTGAATCACATTTGTTTTCAACATTTCCTTTTAAATCTTGCGCAGACCTACAGCTTTCACACTTTTTCGCTCCCAACGAAGGACTTTTTTCGTTTCTTTCACTGTAACTTGTAATCCAAGAACCATTACTGTTTGTGTTCCCGTAATTGTTTACATTCATTACATGTTGTCATAGGTTATTTAACATTGCAGTCTCTCTAAATAAGTCGTTCACCAAGTCTTTGCTTCCGGAAAATAATTTCGAATGTTTCGTTTTCTATACATATGTATTTCACTTATTACGCCCGAATCATAAGAATGAGTACTATCTTCCAGTAGTTCTCTATCACTGATAGCGTTTTTTGTTCATAGCCCAACTTTTCTTATTTCGAAGCAGATTTTAAAGGATTTGCAGTATTCATTGTCTGTAATTTTTATTTCTTCTTCTTGCTTTCTTCCTTTTTTATGGAAAATTTTTCTAGCGGTCTTATTTTTTTGGCTTGATTTTCAGTTTACTTTGTGTTTGTCGCTTATAATAGTCTTTTTCTGCGGGCATGGTGTACTCGACTGCAATCTTAAGTGACAAGGATTGCCAGTTTTCCGACCGCAGGTCGGGGGTTTTCTCCGGGTACTCCGGCTTCCCCCCCCCCCCAAAAAAAAAACTGGACGCCATGGTATAGCTGAACAATTACAGAAAGTAGCGGTAAACACCAAACGACCAAACCAACCAATTCATATGGCGACAACATTGATCTAGCTTCGATCATATAATATACGACACACCTTCCAATATTTGATACATATGAAATTATGTTTGTCATTATTTCCACGTCTGTGTAGATAAAACATTTTCTATCATGTGAAAAATTGACCAAGTGATTTCCAAATGAATTTCTATTGTGATCGATCGATGTACGTTCCGATACCGCAACTTGGTTGTCTAAAGTCTTGGTTCGTTAAAAGCACGCAAATAAATATCTGCCTTCCTGCACTTAACAAGAAGACGAAGACGTCTGGAACGATTTTGATCGTAAGAGAACGTTCGGGTTGTAAAGAAATACAAACGTACGTATTCATATCATGACCATGTTTTAAGCTGAATCGTATCCATCATTGAAAGACATCTCCATTATCATCTAAAATGTCCACTTTTAACTGTTTAAAAAAAAATTCCGCGTCGTATGATTTGTTAAATTGTGTTTCTATTTGTATCAATTTATTCATATCCCTATACGTCTATCGTCTGCCCCTTTTGGATCATTTCACATGCAATAAGAATATAAAAGTTCAAAGAATCCACAATATTCTCCGCAAGTTCTGTATTCTTCATGGAATTTTGTCAAATAACATTTATACACTTGGCGAAAAGTTAGGGACCACCAGGTTTTGCTTCAAATAAAAAAAATAATAATTGTTCCTGGTTCTTTGTACATATGTTATCAACAAAAGCTAGGTTTGTAGTTTCTATTGTTAAAATTTGTTAAAGTTTGGCGCCTTTTTTATTTCATCATGTGCACGTGCGTAACAGGTAAAATTTATCCTGTTTTGAAAAACATGTTACGTCGAAAACTAGCAGATGCAGAGAGATGGCAAGCAGTTGGTATGATAAGGGCTGGAATGACACAGCAGCAGGTTTCAGATAGGTTCAATGTTAGCTATTCTGTCATCCTTAGGCTAATGAGACGATATAATGAAACTGGTATTGTAGGAGAAAGGCCAAGAACAAGGTGACCGAAGAAGACAACAGAGAGAGAAGATAGACTACTTCGAAGACTTGCTAGACAACCTTTTACCACTGCAAACAGATTGCGTAGTCGATGTAATGTCCATGTTAGAATCAGTAGACGGACAGTAAACAGAAGGCTAAACTGCGGAAGACTTCGAGCACGGAGACCAATAAAGCGGCCAGCACTTAAACAATGACATATGGATGAGCGGCTGCAGTGGGCGCGTGACCATATCGGGTGAAATATTTGCTCTTGGAAAAGAATTCTTTGGTTCGACGAAAGTCGTTTTCTTCTGAAACCAGTTGATGGTAGGATGCGGGTATGGCGTCAACGCAACACAGCTTTTGACCCTGCACATGTTCTAAAAACGAACTACAGCTTTTGGTGGTGGCGGAGTGACAGTTGGGGTCTGCTCCTCATATGACTGTAAGTTAGACTTGTATCCATTAGATGGCACACTAACTGCTTTTAAATACAGAGATCAGATTCTAGACCCCTGTATTGTGACCCATTTTGATGCGCATCCACAACGAAAGACCTCATACAGCACGCATCGTCAAAGATTATCTTGTAAATTAGGCAATTCATAGATTACCATTGCCTGCCATGTCTCTGGATATGAATCCGATATAGCATGTTTGGGACTATCTCGGCCGGAAAGTGAATAAACGTGACACTCCATGTCGGAACATTCAAGAATTGCGCGATACTTTAATTCAGGAGTGGCGGCGATTCCCTCAACGTAAATTTCTGAGACTTGTCCAGAGCATGAGGAGACGGGTTCAAGAATTGCATCGGAAGCGCGGTGTATACACACGATTCTGAAGCTTTTCTTGCGAATAAATGTTTTAAAATGATTTCTTCTCACATATTAATAACTCTCAACCTGCCAACTCTTTGTATGTAACATTACCAGCGGTTCAAACTGAAACTTTTTTTTGAGTCATGATTTTACAGTTTTATGGCATATTTTTACAAATGGTCCTTTCTTTAAATTTTGAATAGTAAAATCATAAACTTCTTTAAAATAGTCGACTATTTTAAACAAAACGTGAAATGAACAATGGATGGTTATATATTGATAAAAATATTGGTTTAAAAAAATTACCTCCGCTAAAATCCTGGCGGTCCCTTACTTATGCCCAAGTGTATATATCAATCCATTTGTGACCCAAATCAGTTGTGTTTAGCTGGAGTTTGCTTGAGTGAGAAGTCATCACTTTTTAAAATTTAAGGTCGAAAATTGGCTCAGGTTGACTCCGATATATGCTTAAAGTTTTTATTTCAACTTGTATTTAATTTTGAGAATTAACACATTACGCTGTGCTCTTTTTCAAACGATACACTTAAAGGGTTTCGTCTTCGATAATTTGGATTAATCAATGCATTGAGCTGTAGTTTCAAGTGTAAGATAGGTGTATACTTATATCTGGGCATTCGTTGTAACACACTCTGAAAGTAAAGCATTTGACAATTTAATATTTAACAGAAACATTGCACATATAAGAAAATGTGTCATGCTTGGCATATACATGTATTAAACATCCCTTTAGTCCAAATTCACTGAAGCATTAGGTTTGGACACAGCCCTATAGAAATTTGCTAGTGAGGAATTAAGTTGTACACTATTGTATTTTGAAATTCATAATTTTATAGCTCAAGTGGCGGTAAAACACAAATCAAACAGACGATAATTTGGCATCCAATCAGGACTTCTATTTAGAATGAATCATTACCATCCTTTATTTAATTTCTGTAAATACTCAATAGCTAAGGAACATTGTCCATTTCGTATAACCTAACTTGGCATTTTATCACGTGACTGATTGTTGATGTCATAATTATATGTATTGATGACCTTGCAGACTATACACGAATTCTTCGCAATCAACAAGCAACGACACTAAAAATTGTTAAATGCAAATATCATTTGACTACTTGTTAAATATTGATTTTGTTATTTATTTTCATAATTTTGAATTTAAAATATAAGAATTGTTTTTAATTGTTGGTTGATTATTGGACGACTTTGGGTCGGTTTACGCTGGACATAAACCGCTTTGTGGTTTTATTGGCGTAAACCGATTTTGAAAAACGTGAAGACAAATGCAAGGAGAAGCACAAAAACCTAACATTTTTTCACAAAGACGAGGTTGAATTTAAGTTTAGTTGACCTATGCAAAAGAGCTAACAAGCTTAAAAGTAATTATACCAAACTACACCACTAAAATAACCCACTTTATTGGGCAAAACTATGGATGATTCTTAGAAAAGTTCTTTTCAATCTAGGAGTCTGTAACATTATAGGTTTTTAATCCAGAAGCCGTTAACATTTTAAAATAATTTTTCAATATATAATGCATCAATTATCTTTAAATTTTAACTATTCTATTGATCTGACTGTAATTGTATAAAGTTTATCTTTACAGTTTATTACATAAAACGTTTTGCTTCAAAATACGATTCAGGCTTGATAGTAGTTTGAGTAAATTACCAAAACAGACATAGCGCATTGTATTGTAGTTGTCTGCATACATGATTGTGGATCGTCAAGGTACAATCAGTGCAGTTACCATATTAGATGTGTGTTCTTTGACAATGATTGAATTCACAAATATTGTCGCTTTGACTCTGTAACTGTAGCCTCGTACGACTTGGATGTAGGTGTTGGAAATTGCGTCGTATTTTTACTAGGTCTATATAAGCTGCGCAGCTTCCCATCCTGTCCAGCCTGCTCTAAAACCCTATATGTATATATTACGAAAACTTCTGAAATTTGGGATTATTTGTTTGGCCGCCTGTTATAGTTTAATTGACGCCATGGTGCCAATACATTTTGTAAACTTAACTGCGTTCGAGTTCGTCATTACAACCAGCATTGTATAACAGCAGTGTTTGCCTACAGATATTAAAATACAACGCAACGTCATTGG
This sequence comes from Limnoperna fortunei, assembly GCA_944474755.1. NCBI lineage: Eukaryota > Metazoa > Mollusca > Bivalvia > Mytilida > Modiolidae > Limnoperna > Limnoperna fortunei. Next base: position 66,403,080 of record OX104117.1, read on the forward strand.
AAAGCCAGCTCTTTACTGTACCGTAGGTCTACAATTCCTCATTTCAATTCACAACCATTTCCACAGTGTCACTAAATACGCGCATGCATTGCATGTATCTAACACAGGAAGTGAATGAAATAGGGAGGGGCCGCGGTGGCCGAGTGGACTAAGTAGTTCGTCTACTATTGAAATTGGTGGCCTGTCAACACTGAAGTTGCGGGTTCGAGTCTCACTGCTGACAAGGAGCACCCGACTGAAATCTCATTTTACAAAGATTGCCAGTTTTCCTTCCGCGGTCGAGGGTTTTCTCCTGGTACTCCAGCTTCCTGTTCAAATAAAAACTGTCATAATATAGCTGTCATGATATAGCTAAACAGTATCCAAACCAACAAAAATATACTAGGGTCAATTTCTGAGAACTATCGGTCTATCCAATTTATAACAATATTCTTTAATTCTTCGTTTGTTTCACAAAAACCAATTTGTGAAATCTAGTAGAAATAACTGTGTAAATATACATTTTAATCTACGTAAACTTGTCAAATAGTGTATATGAAAATAGAAGACAATTTATATACTTTTTATATATTTTCTAGCCTATACATCCTCATGAGTCAGGGTTTCTGAGTCCACATGTGTCCACAAAACCCTGACAAACTTAGCTAGGAAATTCCCGGGCTAGAAGATTCTTATCTGACGTCAAACCTTCAAAACATCAACTAATGAAATTGCTGGAAAGAAGCAAGTGTTTGGCAGTAGTCATTCTTACTAATTCTTGAGTGGGAAGAAAACTTAACGCAACTAATAAATAACGCGGTAATAACAAACTATTAACATGCGTGTACAAAATACACTGATTTTCACATGGTCTATGCAACACATCCGTTTGGTGTATTTACAATCGACATCGGGATATCCCTTAACGAAGTCGTGAATGAAAGCGAGCTTTTGATTGGCTACATTAAGTTATGATGTAGCCAATCAAAATAGTGACTTCTAGCCCGGGAATTTCCTAGCCAAGTTTGTCAAGGTTTCGTGGACACATGTGGATACAGAAACCCTGACTTGTGAGGATATAGCCTTTATAAAAGCTGTTTATTTGTTTATATATTATCCAACTTAACACTTTAAATTTATAAATTAGGTTATACCTGTAACAAAGGCATTCAAATATCAGGGCTGCCAGGAACAAGTATTCTCAGACCGCGAGACACTGTGTGAATGAGCACTGGCAAGATCTCAGTGAAACATTCAAACTGTGGTTGTAGTAGGGAAACATTAGAGGCATGTACGTGGGCATCAAGAAATTACTTGGCCTTATACAGACACAAACGGCTCCCTTCAAGGCATCTACTGGGAATGTACTCTCTGACAAAAATTTAACAGATGGACAGATGATAGAGCACTACTCTGACTTGTAATCCATACAGAACATAGCTCTTGAAGCAATATAATGCCTACAAACCAATCGAAGAGCTTGATGCAAAAAACAGTAGAAGAGCTCAGCAAAACCATTGACATCCCTCAGAAATATACCTGGCAAAGACGGAATTCCTTCAAAAATGCAGCAACAATTCAAGATTTTCTTACTGCTCTCGCTCCCTTTCAATAGCTCCTCTGCCAGTGATGGAAAGAAAGGGTTGTGCCAGAGGATACGAAGGATGCAAAGATCATCACCGTCCGCAAAGCAATAACACGGGAGAGAGAAGTGACTACAACAACAGAGGTATCTGCCTTCTAAATAACGTCAGTATTTGCTTGGGTCATTATAATCAGACTTCAGAACCAGATGCCACTGTACATGCTCTTCATTTACCTCACCAAAACATTTCACCTGGTCAGAAGGTAATGACTCTTTATAATCCTTCTTAAGATTACCTGCCTACCGCAACTGAAGAGCTTGATTGAATCCTTCCACACAGACATGAAGAACCGTTCAGTTCAACGGTAGTTGCTCTGAGCCAATAAGCATTAGCAGCGGCGTCACACAAGACTGTTCCATTGCCCCCCACCCTATTTGGTATCTTTTTTGTAATGCTTCTGAAGAATACGCTTTGCTCAGCAACTGAGCAATCTACCTGCGGCAAACTATTCTAACTCGCTCTCCCTCCTTAACACCATCACCAAAGTGCTAAAAAGCTTATTAGAGACGTGTTATTTGCCACACACGCTCAGGTAGAACTACAGTCCCTAATAAACCGTTTCTCAAAGGCATGCAGAGACTTGGATTGACCAAACAAACGTTTTGAGACAAGATACTATCATAGAAGCAGTCATCACTATAGATAACTACCAGCTCGAAATCGTCCACCAGTTTACCTTCATAGTTCCACAATCGCCGATAATCTCTGCCTTGATGCTGAGCGCGACAAGAGGATCCGGAGGTAGCCTCTACTTTTTCTCGAAGTCGAGTATGGAAAAACTGCAGATTGCCAATTGCAACTTAGCTGGCAGTTTAAAACGTATGCCTCATCATCGCCCTCCTATATGCTAGCGAATCATGAACAACATATGCAGGTGTCCAAAGCTGCAATGCAAAGACGTGTAACATGAAAGCCCATGACATGGATACAAGGTCTTGGGAAAAGCTTGCCGCGGACCGGAGAGACAGCCTGACTATGTAGCCCCAATAACATGATGCGTGCAGCGGAAGACAGGCAGACATAAAGAAAAGAGCGTCGTTTCTGCAATAGACCTGAAACTCTACACCGATGCTAAAGACGGGCACAGAATGCCTCGCCTCGGACGGGTCTCTACGGCGATAAAAGATGCTGCCCCAGCCAAACATACAAGGCAAAATCTATGGTACGCTGACCGACGAACACCTATTGCCTATTATCCAATTTAACCTTTAATTTCATAAACTTTAATCTGTAGTTTTAATTATTGTGGTTTATTTACATAAGTGAAGTACTGCTTATTACATCGACCAGTGCACTTTCAAGCTATTTACTCGATGTCTGTTTCTTATTATCATACTAATTGTACATCTTCTGATCAAGCAATACAACAGTCAGTTCCTTAGTGATATATATGATTATTTTCTGAAATTATCGTTATTTGTGAGCATCTTATATTTACTGCACACCACAAAAATGATTAAATTAGAGATCATATAAATGCTCAATTTTTCACTTTAGATTTGTACGTATAAAATATGGGTTGAAATATATGTTTCTGAACGAATATTTTAGAAAAACTGAAAACACGTGGGTCTGAGATTGTTGATTAACTTACGGATATATTGCTTTGATAGTCTCATCTTCTCCACACAGTAGGCGTAACTGAGATCTAACCATGTTTATCAAGAGAATCATAAATGAATACCTGTGACTGGATTGGAGAAAGATGTCATCCAATTGGGTCTACTGTTACAAAATTCCTGCGGAAAAGCTAAGTCTAGTAACTATTCTGTTTGTATTATACATAATACAAATTATTTCACATTTCAATCAAATACCATAATCACTGTTAGACATATCTGTCTAGGAAGGTATATATCCCTTCTCCGTAAAATGCTATCGATCAAACCTCCGGACAAGTTAATTTAGTGAATACGTCACTTCCAGAGCCCAGTGTTCAAATTTTAAAACCGACATACATTTTAAACCAATGTGAAATAAAATGAAAAATTAGCAGGCAACAAATCCTATTCGTGGTTGATAAATCCTACATAAATAAAAACTAGAGGCTCCCAGGAGCCTGTAATCGCTCACCAGGAATCCAAATGACTTAAACTATATTAAAAATTTTGAAATTAACAGTTTCAGTCTAGTTGTTATAGCTTTTAAGTTACTGTGCAAAAACTAAACATTTCTTCAAAAAATTTGTTAAATTCAATAACTCCTATAAGGTGCCATCGACAATTTCTGAAATTAAATGGTTTTTTGGCATTGTCCTTTAGGGTACTTTAGAAATTTACAGTTTTACTTTACTAATAGGTGCGATATAGACTAATTTATAATTAAAAAACTGTTCATTTGTCCAAATTCATAATGAAAGGGCAATAACTCCTATAAAGAGTCATCTTGCAATTTTGGACTAAGCAATCATTTGTAGGGCTTTTATTGCTGATCATTTGTGCAATTTACAGTTTTAATCTAGCTACTATAGTTTTCAAGTTGCATGACAATAATGGAAAATTTCATAACAAAATTGTCATTTAAGGGCAATAACCCCTATAAGGAGTCATCTGACAATTTCAGACCAATTAAATGAATAGTAGGGCTTTTACTGCTGATCATTTTTACAATTTATTATTTCACTCTAGCTGTTATGGTTTTTAAGTTACAGGACAAAAACGGAAAATTTCATAAAAAATTGCAATTTAAGGGCAATAACTCCTATAAGGAGTCATCTGACAATTTCAGACTTAAATAGTAATATGTAGGGCTTGTATTGCTGATCATTTTTGCTACTAACAGTTTCACTCTAGCTGTTACATTTTTAAGTTACAGGACAAAAACGGAAAATTTCATAAAAAATTGTCATTTATGGGCAATAACTTATTTAAGGAGTTGTCTGACAATTTCAGACCAATGAAGTGAATTGAAGGGTCTTTATTGCTGATAATTTGTGCAATTTACAGTTTCAATCTAGCTGCTATAGTTTTCAAGTTACAGGACATAAACGGAAAATTTCATAAAAAATTGCCATTTAAGGGCAATAACTCCTATAAGGAGTCATCTGACAATTTCAGACTGATACAGTGAATTGTAGGGCTTGTATTGTTGATCATTTTTGCTATTTACAGTTTTACTCGAGCTGTTATAGTTTTAAAGTTACAGGACAAAAACGGAAAATTTTATAAAAAATTACCATTTAAGGGCAATAACTCATATAAGGAGTCATCTGACAATTTCAGACCAATCAAGTGAATTGTAGGGCTTTTATTGCTGATCATTTTTGCCATTTACAGTTTCACTCTACCTCGTATAGTTTTCAGGTTATATTGTAAATACCAAAAATTTTGTCAAAAATCGTCAAAAAAACGGCAATAACTCCTACAAGACGCCAATACACAACTTTGCACTAATAGCAACTATTGTAGACCTTAATGTGCTGATCAATTTGAAGTAACGGTTTTCTCTATAGCTATTATAGTTTTTTAGATAATGATCAAAAACCTATGTTGACCACCATGTTCTATTTTTAGTAACAGCGGCCATATTTGTCTGTTGATCAACACCCTGGGTACAAACTTGAAACTAGGAACCCTAAGGATGATTGTGGCCAAGTTTGAAAAAAATTGGCCCAGTGGTTTCAGAGGAGAAGATTTTTGAAAAAGTTTACGACGGACGACGGACGACGGACGCCAAGTGATAGCAAAAGCTCACATGGACCTTCGGTCCAGGTGAGCTAAAAACAAACATCCAAATAAGATTATGATAAGATCATAGAAAGATAACATTCAATGAAATATATAAATGTGGTAAATGATGATATAACCAATTGTGCCAGTGGAGCAATTTGGATAATTAGAAAGAATACATTGATCTTAAATCGTCAATTGGCTGAGATATTTGATATTTACATTGAAAATGCATCTAAAACTGCTTATACATACGAGTCAGGAAACGATAAACAAATATTTAGTTGCACGTAGTATACAATTTCCGCTCAAAGCTGCATCTATCCTATACACATGTCACAAGTAGCCTCATCACAACAGGCTGTTGTTTTTCCCAAGTAGGATAAAATTTCGTATGTTTTATATATCATTTAGTGTGAAACTTCCTGTCTGGATTATTTATATCACTTAATTTAAATGTCAAAGAACAAAACGATCATAAACCTTCCGACAAAAATTACAATCACACATTCACTTCGGACTCGAGAGTATACATGTATATATATAATAACCTATAATCTCTCTCAACCAGACAATCGGCAAGAAATGTGGGAAATTTCTAAAGATGATCACTCTATACAATTTAATATATTAATCGTTATTGTCGTATAAATCATTTCTACATTGATCAGGGACATCAAACAAAATAACCACAACATTAAAAAAAAATCAACAAATATTTACGCCAAAGAGTCGCCCGTTCTCAGTTCCAAAAACAGTCTTTTGCATGAACTAAGACTTTATTTGTCAATATTTTTCGGGTTTATTTTAAGATTGTCGAGATATAGATATCGTAAGACTTGTTCGAAGCATTTAAGTCTGATAATAGATTGGACCCGAAAAAGTCTATCATGACTATATTTATAGGTAATGAACCTTTTAGTTTTTTGTTCATTTGATTGCAAATGTAGCACAGGCGTTGTTAATGTGGGACTTTTTCATATATCTTCTACGTTCTATTTCAAGACAGAGGTCGACTATGCAAAATTTTGATAGATTCTTTTCCGCAGTAAATTTATAAAGAAAGTATATTATGATCTTCTTGATTTGAAACCGTCAGCATATATGTTCACATAAAACTAACAATTTATTTTTAAATATGGTTTGAAGGCTTTTACAGTTTTGTAAGTTGTGCACAAGTTAAAACTATCCGAATAAAAGATCTGTGCCATTTATTTAATATTTTATTTATGTTACACAGGAGTATATAATGTCTTAATCTATAGCTTTTCAAATCAAAACTTTTTTTTAAATAGTATGGTTAATTTTACATGAATTCAGTCTAGCAAAATACAATAAAGTAACGGGTTGTATGTGTATTTTTAAAGGGATTCTCCCAAGCTCAAAGCCAGAAATGAATCAGTCTTCTTTACACCAAGAATATACTTGCAGAATGACAAAGATATTTTTATAAAGGGTTTTATCTATATAGTTAAAGGGATCAATCACAAAATTGGTATTTCAACCACGCATAAATCTACCAAGACTTTAAGATATTGGTCCATAATATAGATCTAAACATTATATGATAAAATGAGTGAATCAAACATATCCAGAACACCTTGTACTGGTGCACTTCCTTGATGAAAACCTGGTAAGCAGTAAAAAATTGTGCCTTTGGCTTTTTATGCTTTATCAACAATGCTTTATGTTATTTTTCAATTGCAACTAATGTACTCTGCAAAATTGTCAATTGAATTGTTTTTGAAAATAAGGAATGGTTACTCTAATATGAGCTTTCGTTTCTTAAATATAATAGATTTAGTCATTTTAGTGTTAACTGCCATCTATCAAAAGTCGTTTGCTAATTTATTTAAATTAATTGGAAGTAGTTCGTGTGATTCTGACAACAAAATTATGTCATCAAGCATTACTGAAATAAAGTTATATAAATATTGATTATTATACTTTCTGTAAGAATGTCCTTTAATAGAAATATTTTACTATTTTGACATATATTTCTAAACGAATTGTGCTCCGTGCACTATGCCCTCATAGTTTCTCCACCTGCTTAAGAAAACTATTGATTTGGACGTCAATCAATTGTAATTCACGCGAATGGGCGGGGTTAACTTGTAATCATTGATTGATCACTGCTGCGCTTTAAATAAGGTATTTTTATCCTAGTCAACGGAAGAAGCTGATCAACGTAGAACGACTGCAAAAAAAAAACAAAGCGGCAATGAAAGCCTGAAAATGTCCAGGGTGCCGTTTCATAAAGCGATCGCTAATTACCGTGCTCGTTATCCCATGCAATTTAAATAAGATAACGTGCACGTTAAGCTAACGATCGCTTTATGAAACGGCACCCTGGTTTGGAAAGGAATACTTTACATCACAACGTGGCGGGGAATCATTTAATGTTCCATTAATGCCCTTTTTTTCTTTTTGTTATAATTTTCCAAGTCAAGACAGTCAGTATAATAATTATGATAATGTTGTGTTTAGCATTCACTATGCCAAAATAGTGGCCAGGGTTGAAGACATAGTGCACGACCCGAAGGGAAGTGCACTATGTCTTCAACCCTGGCCACTATTTTGGCATAGTGAATGCTAAACACAACATTATCATAATTATTATACTGACTGTCTTGACTTGGAAAATTATCTTGTCTTCAACCCTGGCCACTATTTTGGCATAGTGAATGCTAAACACAACATTATTATATAAATAACAATTGACTTATATAGGATCACATTTTTAAATTCCTCTTTGTATTTCAAAGAAAGGAGCAGACACGTCATCCAATTTTTAGACAGATTTTTTTTAAAATTTATTTTATAAAAGTGTTAACCAATTCCTAATCCAGCCATCTGGTATCAGACTTCGTCTCTCCATACAGAGTCGAAAGTCCAATAAGGATCAATAAGCATGCATATAACGTTTGATTATTTTTATGGATATATTTGTATATACGGTATATTGTATATAAACAAACTGTCACTAGTGCAAGCAGTCCAGTGGTTAAGTGTAAATCCAAATTTCTTATAACTTCATATTTATCACTTTTGTCAGTACCAGATGATTTCCCTCTTTTTATAATTCACTGAGAAGTAAGTGCTCTTAATAATTCTCATACAAGACCTTAATATGGTACTTGCATTTATATTTACCCATACATCAATAAACAGTCATCAGTTGCAGAGTTCAATAGTAATTTAAACAAGTGTGGACACAGAAAAACGTCTCGCCTGCATTCCGCATCAGTAACGAAAATAAATTTCGTCATAAGCATTACGTAAATAGCATTAAATATCAGCAGCGGCCTGTATACCAAATATTGTCACCATACCATGCATATAGAGGAACTGTCATAATACAAATACATTAAGGTAGTCGCTGGACCGTGAAATTGAGGTCAAGGTCAGGTGACACCTACCAGACAGTCATGTACTATTCATCAGCAACCTATATACCAAATATTGTCATCCTACCATGCTTGGTTACAGGGGAACAGCAGTAACCCAAAAACTTTAATGTAGTCGCTGGACCGATAAAATTGAGGTCAAGGTCAGGTGGCACCTACCAGACAGTCATGTACTATTCATCAGCAACCTATATACTAAATATTGTCATCCTACCATGCATAGTTACAGAGAAACTGCAGTAACACAAAAACTTTAATGTAGTCGCTATACCGTGAAATTGAGGTCAAGGTCAGGTGACACCTACCAGACAGTCATGTACTAGTCGTCAGCAATCTATACACCAAATATTGTCATCCTACCATGCGTAGTTACAGAGGAACTGTCGTAAACCAAAAACTTTAACGTAGTCGCTGGACCGTGAAATTGAGGTCAAGGTCAGGTGACACCTACCAGACAGTCATGTACTATTCATCAGCAACCTATATACCAAATATTGTCATCCTACCATGCTTGGTTACAGGGGAACAGCAGTAACCCTAAAACTTTAATGTAGTCGCTGGACCGTGAAATTGAGGTCAAGGTCAGGAGGCACCTACCAGACAGTCATGTACTATTCATCAGCAACCTATATACTAAATATTTTCATCCTACCATGCATAGTTACAGAGAAACTGCAGTAACACAAAAACTTTAATGTACGTAAAATTGAGGTCAAGGTCAGGTGACACCTACCAGACAGTCATGTACTAGTCATCAGCAACCTATACACCAAATATTGTCATCCTACCATGTGTAGTTACAGAGGAACAGTCGTAACCCAAAAACTTTAACGTAGTCACTGGAACGTGAAATTGAGGTCAAGGTCAGGTGACACCTACCAGACAGTCAAGTACTAGTCATCTGCAACCTATATCCCAAATATTGTCATCCTACCATGCGTGGTTACAGAGGAATTGTCATAACCCAAAACCTTTAACGTAGTCGCTGGACTGCGAAATTGAGGTCAAGGTCAGGTAACACCTACCAGACAGTCATGTACTAGTCATCAGCAACCTATATACCAAATATTGTCATCCTACCATGCGTAGTTACAGAGGAACTGCCGTAACCCAAAAACTTTACCGTAGTCGCTGGACCGTGAAATTGAGGTCAAGATCAGGTGACAGGTGACTGACTGGCAAGTACTCATCATAAGCTACCTCTGTACCAAATTTGATGGACCTAGGGCTTGGGCTTACAAATATATGAAGCAAGATGTCAAGTGTTTACGCCACCGCCTCCGCCGGATTCCCATACATATGTCTCGCCTCCAGCGACTTTCGTCGCAGGCGAGACAAAAAACAAACTGAATCTAAGTGTGTTATGGTTTTAAAACACAAGTGGAAATTGATGTAAATAATGAACTAGAGGCTCCCAGGAGCCTGTAATCGCTCACCTGGAATCCAAATCACTTCAACTTTATTAAAATTTTAGAAATTAACAGTTTCAGTCTAGTTGTTATAGCTTTTAAGTTACTGTGCAAAAACTAAACATTTCTTCAAAAAATTTGTTAAATACAATAACTCCTATAAGGTGCCATCGACAATTTCTGAAAATTAAATGGTTTTTAGGCATTGTCCTTTAGGGTAATTTAGAAATTTACAGTTTTACTCTACTAATAGGTGTGTTATAGACTAATTTATAATTAAAAAAACTGTTCATTTATCCAAATTCATAATGAAAGGGCAATAACTCCTATAAAGAGTCATCTTGCAATTTTGGACTAAGCAATCATTTGTAGGGCTTCTATTGCTGATCATTTGTGCAATTTACAGTTTTAATCTAGCTACTATAGTTTTCAAGTTACAGGACAAAAATGGAAAATTTCATGACAAAATTGTCATTTAAGGGCAATAACCCCTATAAGGAGTCATCTGACAATTTCAGACCAATTAAATGAACTTTTTTGCTGATCAGTTTTGCAATTTATTATGGTTTTTAAGTTACAGGACAAAAACGGAAAATTTCATAAAAAATTGCAATTTAAGGGCAATAACTCCAATAAGGAGTCATCTGACAATTTCAGACTTAAATAGTAATTTGTAGGGCTTGTATTGCTGATCATTTTTACTATTAACAGTTTTACTCTAGCTGTTAGTTTTTAAGTAACATGACAAAAACGTAAAATTTCATAAACAAGTGGACACAGAAAAACGTCTCGCCTGCATTCCGCATCAGAAACGAAAATAAATTTCGTCATAAGCATTACGTAAATATCATTTAATATCAGCAGTAGCCTGTATACGAAATATTGTCACCATACCATGCATAGTTACAGAGGAACTATCGTAACCCAAAAACTTAAACGTAGTCGCTGGACCGTGAAATTGAGGTCAAGGTCAGGTGACACCTACCAGACAGTCATGTACTAGTCTTCAGCAACCTATACACCAAATATTGTCATCCTACCATGCGTAGTTACAAAGAAACTGTCGTAACCCAAAAACTTAAAACGTAGTCGCTGGACTGTGAAATTGAGGTCAAGGTCAGGTGACACCTACCAGACAGCCATGTACTAGTCATCAGCAACCTATACACCAAATATTGTCATCCTACCATGCGTAGTTACAGAGGAACTGTCGTAACCCAAAAACTTTAACGTAGTCGCTGGACCGTGAAATTGAGGTCAAGGTCAGGTGACACCTACCAGACAGTCATGTACTAGTCATCAGCAACCTATATACCAAATATTGTCATCCTACCATGCGTAGTTACAGAGGAACTGCCGTAACCCAAAAACTTTACCGTAGTCGCTGGACCGTGAAATTGAGGTCAAGATCAGGTGACAGGTGACTGACTGGCAAGTACTCATCATAAGCTACCTCTGTACCAAATTTGATGGACCTAGGGCTTGGGCTTACAAATATATGAAGCAAGATGTCAAGTGTTTACGCCACCGCCTCCGCCGGATTCCCATACATATGTCTCGCCTCCAGCGACTTTCGTCGCAGGCGAGACAAAAAACAAACTGAATCTAAGTGTGTTATGGTTTTAAAACACAAGTGGAAATTGATGTAAATAATGAACTAGAGGCTCCCAGGAGCCTGTAATCGCTCACCTGGAATCCAAATCACTTCAACTTTATTAAAATTTTAGAAATTAACAGTTTCAGTCTAGTTGTTATAGCTTTTAAGTTACTGTGCAAAAACTAAACATTTCTTCAAAAAATTTGTTAAATACAATAACTCCTATAAGGTGCCATCGACAATTTCTGAAAATTAAATGGTTTTTAGGCATTGTCCTTTAGGGTAATTTAGAAATTTACAGTTTTACTCTACTAATAGGTGTGTTATAGACTAATTTATAATTAAAAAAACGGTTCATTTATCCAAATTCATAATGAAAGGGCAATAACTCCTATAAAAAGTCATCTTGCAATTTTGGACTAAGCAATCATTTGTAGGGCTTCTATTGCTGATCATTTGTGCAATTTACAGTTTTAATCTAGCTACTATAGTTTTCAAGTTACAGGACAAAAATGGAAAATTTCATGACAAAATTGTCATTTAAGGGCAATAACCCCTATAAGGAGTCATCTGACAATTTCAGACCAATTAAATGAACTTTTTTGCTGATCAGTTTTGCAATTTATTTTTTCACTCTAGCTATTATGGTTTTTAAGTTACAGGACAAAAACGGAAAATTTCATAAAAAATTGCAATTTAAGGGCAATAACTCCAATAAGGAGTCATCTGACAATTTCAGACTTAAATAGTAATTTGTAGGGCTTGTATTGCTGATCATTTTTACTATTAACAGTTTTACTCTAGCTGTTAGTTTTTAGGTAACATGACAAAAACGGAAAATTTCATAAACAAGTGTGGACACAGAAAAACGTCTCGCCTGCATTCCGCATCAGAAACGAAAATAAATTTCGTCATAAGCATTACGTAAATAGCATTAAATATCAGCAGTAGCCTGTATACGAAATATTGTCACCATACCATGCATAGTTACAGAGGAACTATCGTAACCCAAAAACTTAAACGTAGTCGCTGGACCGTGAAATTGAGGTCAAGGTCAGGTGACACCTACCAGACAGTCATGTACTAGTCTTCAGCAACCTATACACCAAATATTGTCATCCTACCATGCGTAGTTACAGAGAAACTGTCGTAACCCAAAAACTTAAAACGTAGTCGCTGGACTGTGAAATTGAGGTCAAGGTCAGGTGACACCTACCAGACAGCCATGTACTAGTCATCAGCAACCTATACACCAAATATTGTCATCCTACCATGCGTAGTTACAGAGGAATTGTCATAACCCAAAAACTTTAACGTAGTCGCTGGACCGTGAAATTGAGGTCAAGGTCAGGTGACACCTACCAGACAGTCATGTACTATTCATCAGCAACCTATATACCAAATATTGTCATCCTACCATGCTTGGTTACAGGGGAACAGAAGTAACCCAAAAACTTTAATGTAGTCGCTGGACCGTGAAATTGAGGTCAAGGTCAGGAGGCACCTACCAGACAGTCATGTACTATTCATCAGCAACCTACATACTATATATTGTCATCCTACCATGCATAGTTACAGAGAAACTGCAGTAACACAAAAACTTTAATGTAGTCGCTGGCACGTAAAATTGAGGTCAAGGTCAGGTGACACCTACCAGACAGTCATGTACTAGTCATCAGCAACCTATACACCAAATATTGTCATCCTACCATGCGTAGTTACAGAGGAACTGCCGTAACCCAAAAACTTCACCGTAGTCGCTGGACCGTGAAATTGAGGTCAAGATCAGGTGACAGGTGACTGACTGGCAAGTACTCATCATAAGCTACCTCTGTACCAAATTTGATGGACCTAGGGCTTGGGCTTACAAATATATGAAGCAAGATGTCAAGTGTTTACGCCACCGCCTCCGCCGGATTCCCATACATATGTCTCGCCTCCAGCGACTTTCGTCGCAGGCGAGACAAAAAACAAACTGAATCTAAGTGTGTTATGGTTTTAAAACACAAGTGGAAATTGATGTAAATAATGAACTAGAGGCTCCCAGGAGCCTGTAATCGCTCACCTGGAATCCAAATCACTTCAACTTTATTAAAATTTTAGAAATTAACAGTTTCAGTCTAGTTGTTATAGCTTTTAAGTTACTGTGCAAAAACTAAACATTTCTTCAAAAAATTTGTTAAATACAATAACTCCTATAAGGTGCCATCGACAATTTCTGAAAATTAAATGGTTTTTAGGCATTGTCCTTTAGGGTAATTTAGAAATTTACAGTTTTACTCTACTAATAGGTGTGTTATAGACTAATTTATAATTAAAAAAACGGTTCATTTATCCAAATTCATAATGAAAGGGCAATAACTCCTATAAAGAGTCATCTTGCAATTTTGGACTAAGCAATCATTTGTAGGGCTTCTATTGCTGATCATTTGTGCAATTTACAGTTTTAATCTAGCTACTATAGTTTTCAAGTTACAGGACAAAAATGGAAAATTTCATGACAAAATTGTCATTTAAGGGCAATAACCCCTATAAGGAGTCATCTGACAATTTCAGACCAATTAAATGAACTTTTTTGCTGATCAGTTTTGCAATTTATTTTTTCACTCTAGCTATTATGGTTTTTAAGTTACAGGACAAAAACGGAAAATTTCATAAAAAATTGCAATTTAAGGGCAATAACTCCAATAAGGAGTCATCTGACAATTTCAGACTTAAATAGTAATTTGTAGGGCTTGTATTGCTGATCATTTTTACTATTAACAGTTTTACTCTAGCTGTTAGTTTTTAGGTAACATGACAAAAACGGAAAATTTCATAAACAAGTGTGGACACAGAAAAACGTCTCGCCTGCATTCCGCATCAGAAACGAAAATAAATTTCGTCATAAGCATTACGTAAATAGCATTAAATATCAGCAGTAGCCTGTATACGAAATATTGTCACCATACCATGCATAGTTACAGAGGAACTATCGTAACCCAAAAACTTAAACGTAGTCGCTGGACCGTGAAATTGAGGTCAAGGTCAGGTGACACCTACCAGACAGTCATGTACTAGTCTTCAGCAACCTATACACCAAATATTGTCATCCTACCATGCGTAGTTACAGAGAAACTGTCGTAACCCAAAAACTTAAAACGTAGTCGCTGGACTGTGAAATTGAGGTCAAGGTCAGGTGACACCTACCAGACAGCCATGTACTAGTCATCAGCAACCTATACACCAAATATTGTCATCCTACCATGCGTAGTTACAGAGGAATTGTCATAACCCAAAAACTTTAACGTAGTCGCTGGACCGTGAAATTGAGGTCAAGGTCAGGTGACACCTACCAGACAGTCATGTACTATTCATCAGCAACCTACATACTATATATTGTAATCCTACCATGCATAGTTACAGAGAAACTGCAGTAACACAAAAACTTTAATGTAGTCGCTGGCACGTAAAATTGAGGTCAAGGTCAGGTGACACCTACCAGACAGTCATGTACTAGTCATCAGCAACCTATACACCAAATATTGTCATCCTACCATGCGTAGTTACAGAGGAATTGTCATAACCCAAAAACTTTAACGTAGTCGCTGGACCGTGAAATTGAGGTCAAGGTCAGGCGACACCTACCAGACAGTCATGTACTAGTCGTCAGCAATCTATACACCAAATATTGTCATCCTACCATGCGTAGTTACAGAGGAACTGTCGTAACCCAAAAACTTTAACATAGTCGCTGGACCGTGAAATTGAGGTCAAGGTCAGGTGACAGTTGACTGACTGGCAAGTACTCATCATAAGCTACCTCTGGACCAAATTTGATGGACCTAGGGCTTGGGCTTACAAATATATGAAGCAAGATGTCAAGTGTTTACGCCGCCGCCGCCGGATTCCCATACATATGTCTCGCCTCCAGCGACTTTATGTACGAGATAAACAGGAACAACACAATCAGATTATCTCAGTACAGCCGTTAATATTATTATAAATCAGTAAAAAATTGTCACTATGATTAACTTCTTGGAGAATTCAACGTTGATCTTTGAATATCTAACACTATACCTTTCAGGCAGAACATTTTAAAAGTGTTCACATTATATAGGAAAAACAACAAATTACCATTCTGAACTTGACCACATCGATTGTCAGTTTGGAGTACGGAACGCATTTGTACAACAGTGTTTTTGTGGACAATAATTTTTTTAGATTTGTACAGATGCTATTTTTGTGTAGATCGTTCTACATTTTTTGACACAAGACACCAAACTTTCAATCAACAGCATTTTGTGCCATCCCCTATTATGAATGCATGTGCCTAGCAACCGGCCATTTTAAACTGAATGAAAAATGTTAAAAAGAAATGTGTATGATTTTTGAAATTGTAGTACAATGTAGACTGATGTATATAGAGTCAGATCAATTCGGTAATATTCAAGTTCAACACTACTATCCGATAAGAAATATTACAAAATTTATAACATATACTATTATAATATTTTGTACGCGAGTTTACTATATTTTTATGAGGAAAAACACATGTCACTAGAAATGTAGGTTGCAGTAACAGTGAAAAATATGACATTTTAATGGGACATAATTGATACCCTTCCACGTTGCATTTTTTTACTCCATGTATTCAAATTATAAATTAACCTATATGAACATCCGGGCATGAAAACAGCCCATTGGACTGAGCTAAAAATTGAACTTTATCTTCATTTTATTTTACTTAACAGCTTTGCAAAGTTTAAACAATATTTGTTGACGCGTTTGGAGTTATCATATGGAAACCACCAACTGTTTACCATTAAGTTGAAAACCACAAATGGGATTGAGCTGAAAATTGAACTCTTAATTTTATACTACTGAACAGCATTGCAAAGTTTAAACAAAATCTGTTGACGCGTTTTCGAGTTTATCATCTGGAAACCAATGAGGCACGGACAGACGGACACTCATCCATACGAAGGGTATCACATAATACCCCGCCACTTGGTATGGCGAGGTATAAACATGTATTAGCGATTACCTATTGCCAATGTGAATGGATTCATTTTTGCATGAATAAACATTGTGTGTTAATGTTTTAAACGGAGTTAAAAAAACACTCCTTTAAAAACTTGCACCATAATTCGTGTTGCTTTACTTCTGTATTGACCTGAAATTTATTAGATGTCGAGAATTCAAATATGACGTGCTTTAAAGGCTTTGAGACCACAACTGTGGTAAAAAAAAATTTATATATGCGCAACACGCGCTGAGGGCGTGTTTTAAATGGCTGTTCCAATTACAAATCTGTAACTCCCACCGGAAAGCTAATTGCGTATGACGTATTAATCTTATAAATAGCGACACGCGCTATAATTATCCGTTGCAAAAAATTGTGTGTTACATTGACCGAACAGCCATTTATGGTAAAAACGATGTTTTCTAAAGGTACGGAAATATTATAAATGTACCGTAATTGTCTTATTAGAATAGAAATAATTCACGGAGGCTGTGATTTATCGTTGTTTTACCACGGGGTGACCATTTATGTCGTTATTTTATTCCTCGCCATCGACATAAATGGTCACCCCGTGGTAAAACAACGATAACCCACAGCCTCCGTGAATTATTGCTTAATAAATACTTCCTGGCCACTACGTATTTTTACTACAAAAGTTTTATACTTCACGTATTTGTGTATTATAGATATCAGTACTCTCGGGTATTTGTTTTACCACAATATTTCACAAGTTTGGAAACCTGTCTTATTGACTCGTGACACTGCTACTTGGTTATTTTGATCCCAAAACAGCTCGAGGAATCTAATATCGAAGTAGAATAATCCTGACGATATACTGCTTAAAAGATGAGTCCAAAGAATAAAAAAATGCAATTTTAAAAAATTAATGTTTTAACTCATTTTGCTGAACGCTCGAACCCAGGATACCAATTATCGCTTAAAACCTTTGTAATAATGACATGTTGGTAAACAAATAATCTGTCGGCTGTCAAAATGTACAGCCTCAAGACTAAGCTATATACAGATACAACGACAGACTACGCTCCAAGAACAAACGCCAGAAAAGAAATGCTAAAGTTTTCATCCATTAATCATTATTTATTATTTTTCCACTATTATTACAGCCATGTACTTTAAAATTCAAGTTTAACTTTCTGTAAAGATGATTTGGTAACTTTTTATTCCACGAGGCAGTAGACTGCATACCTGTTTGTTGCTTAAGCACATATTATAACTACATCAGGAGACATTTATTTCTATAACAGTGCATTGTTCATCCAGGGCTCTTACCATAACAATCGTGTGACACATGCTTTCCTGAAAAATCTGCTCACTACTAAACGAATCATATGTTACACATGCGTTCCTCAAACATCTGCTTATTTCTAAACCAATCATTTGTGATGGATTCCTACCCAAAACACCTGCTCGTTCCTAAACTAATCATTATGAGACACATGCCTTATGCAAAAAAGGAATCATTCGAAGGTTACACATTCTATCCTCACAAATTTCCTAATTTCTAAACCAATCATATGTTACACATGCTCTCCCAATACATCTGCTCATCCCTGAACCAATCATATGTTACACATGCTCTCCCCAAACATCTGCTCATTCCTGAACTAAACATGCAATACATGCCCTCCCCAAACATAACCCAATTCCTGACTCAATTGTCTGTGACAATTTAAATACTCCTGAACTAATCATGTGTAAATCATGCCCCCAACATCATCTTATTCCTAAACCAAAAATATTTGACACATGCCCTCCCTAAGCAACTGCTCATTCCTGAACCAATCATGTGACACATGACTGCCTAAAACACCCAATTTCTAAACCAATAATTTGTGACACATGCCCTCCCTATATATCCGTTCATTTCTGAACCAGTCATATAACACATTCCTAAACCAACCGAATAATACTAGTTGAAAGCAATTTGATTCTTTCTGTCAACAAATATTTGTAGATTTTAATTTGTACATGCAAACCAGATAGTTCTTATCTTTGAAAACTTAAAATTAAACTGTCAATATGTCCACACAGCATACTGACAATTTCTAACAATTTGACATACCTACTACAAAGCTACAAGTAATTTCCTTTCCCCTTGGGTTTCTAAATTCCTAAAAATTACCTTTTAAAAAGGTGAATTATTACAAAACACATATTGTCTCAAGATAAATTATAATTGAACTTTAAACTGAACTTACTACTAGAAATATTGTAGGCAAAGGAATTGTACACGAAAGCTAAGTTAATAATTGTGAAACACACTAAAAAATTATTGCCTTTTTGGGGTCCAATATTTCAAATCAGTTTGAGCAATTAACACTCAAGAAAATTCCAAATGGGAACTACACAAAATGATAGGAGATGGAAGGCAGAGCAGACCAATTCTATAATAAAATTAACAGCAGTTTATAACAAGGAATGGTGTGGCTCATGTTAAGAAGGCTAAGGACATCATTTACCATTTTTCTTACAATCTGAGAATACAACTTCATTATTCCAATTTCAAAAATTTTGTATTTGATACATTAAAAAAGAGGATAAAACTTTAAAATACTTACAATCAATTTATACTGATACTATCATATAAAGTTATTTGTTAAAAATTCAACATTTTCAGTAAAATGTACAATATACTGGAAGAAAAACCAACAAATATTTTTAGCAAGGGAAGAAATTCTTTAAAAAAAAGAAATCAATGTGACTCCTTGCCAATAGAATTTCCTATGAACAATTCCTCATAAATTTCTAAAGCCATTATATACATAAAGAAGTAAATCAATATATGCCCAGTTTGATGAAAAACATTTAAACATGTTTTAGTGGATGTATCTTTGGCCTCCTTAAACAAATATAAAAATAAAACATTGTAACTGAAATTTTGGTCTCCAACAACAAATACTTGAGACATTCATCTTTTTACTTTTATATACAAATATATACATAAAAATGGCTTTATTAAACATATAACATAAACAAATAAGAAGTGATTGATAACGCAGTGCAATATTGTTTACATTGAAGCCATAACAATTCTTAATTTGCACGTAACGGTTGTCTTCATACAGTATAGTTCATCAAAAAACAATCACTTATTTATATACTACTACAAAAAGAAAAAAGTAAGCACAGCTCACATACTTTACACTTCAAAAATGGGTAGTGGAATCTTTAATGGTATGATAAAGTAAATAGACCTCAACATTTAAGTTATGTCAATAATATAAATTAGTTTTTCCACTGTATAAGGTCAGTTAACTTAAATATACTATCTAGATTAACGTTTTAACCACCAGGGTAAAATACATCAGAAATTACACAATTTGGCATTTGTCTTCTTTTTCCTACACAACTGATGCTTCATCACACCTAATTCTTTATTTCCAACACATGAAAAGAATATCTGTCTATTTATTTCAGTCATCTCTAAATTCTAATTGATTGAAGTCACAACCCCCCCCCCAAAAAAAAAACCCCTCAATGAAACTGTCATTCAGTCAACTTCTCAGTTAATCACAATACATATTTACAAATTTTGAATGAAATTTGACACACTGAAATTAAGATTTTATGGGGTTAACTTATTCATTTCCTAATATAAAAGTAGGCTAAAATGTTCTTAACTTCTCTTAATTCGCAAATATCCTTCATACTAGCTGTCAAATGCACTACATGATGAGAATTACAAAACAGCTGAATAAAATTACACACCATCACTTGCTAGATCTTCCTAATATCAGTAATATTAGTTCAATTTACATTATAAAGCAAGTACTGAATCCTTTTAAACAAGAAAACAAGTATGTAAACATTATGAAATTTTGACATAAGCTGCTGGGAATATTCCTTCTTGTCCATGACAACGGCCTTTCCACCAGTTACAATCCTCCTCTCCTGTCACTTCTATAGTGTCTCCCTTTCTAAAACGAATTTCATCTGCATTTCCAGGTTCAAAATCATAAAGTGCTTTTGCTAATCTTGTTTGCTGAAATAAACAAGTAAATTTTACACAACATTTATGGGATAAGGTTTTTGATTATAAGAAAATCAGCACACATTAAAAAAAATATACTTCAATTTAAGGACACATAATAATTAATTTAGAGGTCAAAAACTTGTAAATTAGAGGTCATGTTATTACTCTTGAATAAGTCTAGATCACCCAGTTGCATATATAGTTGCCCCTGGAATCAAGTGATAATTTTGCTACCAATAGGTGGAGAGAAATTATTGGACTTTTAAGGCCCTATTTTTAGACCAGAAAACATGTTGACTCTTGTAAAATAAGGTCAGTGTGCTTCTCTCTTGAATGTGTATAACACTAAAAATTGTTTAATTATTGAACAATGAACATTTAATAAAAATACTTAAATGTAAACTTTGGTACGAATTCTTTCTACATATAGGAGCATTTTTTCATCCACATAAATTTCATCCAACCAAATTTTTTCACAAAGTTTAAGGTGTAACAATAACCATTTAAAAAGATGGATTAATCCAGATGCTCAAAATGCAACTAGATATCAGTGAGATGGTACCCATTTCTGTGGGTCCTGCTGTCAACAGATTGTGTAAAATTTCAAGTGGTTGTGATAAATAGTTGCTGAGAAACCCGTTACGACAGTTGCTGACTGAGGGTTTGCCGGACAAGGGTAAACCAGTAACCAGGTAAACCAAAATTATCCAAATGCATTTTTATTGGTTTCCTGAACTACATGTGACAAAGCAAAGTATAACCTCTTCTACCAGGAGTACATGTTAAACTAATACTTTTTATGTAACTGCAGTTCACATCTGAGCATGTTATGTTTAAAAATTAAGCAGATTATTTTATATTTAATTCCTAATGACTATTTTCTTAGGAAAGCAGGGCTTTATGTTCAGCAAGAACCATCCTGTCCATACGATAATAAATAAATAATCTATAATGATCAAACTTTGTCTTTTTACAAATTTTATGATGAAATTTTAAGGATATACCATAAAACCATGATCACTAGTATTCAATCAAGAAAATAATGTATATATACCTGTTCATGTATCATATCTTTTAGTACAACAGTCTGTGTTCGACTAACTGATGCCTGTCTGTGATATTCTATAAGCTCATTTATTGAATTAAATTTGACAACCCACAAGAAAAACTTTCCATCCCTGTCTCTTAAAATTTTGTAATGTTGTACACTGTCTCCAAATCTACAAAAGAAACATAAATTATAAGAATGTACAAAAAGTAACTGTATTTCAAATTAATTAGTCAACTCTGCTACATACCAAATTTTTAAACGGTCACATGTCTGAAATGGCCAGGTTGCACAACATGTGCCTTAACTAGAGGCTCCCAGGAGCCTGTATCGCTCACCTGAACCTGAAACCAAACAACCCTTTTTTATCCAGCTTTTCTTTGCTATAAGGAATTGCTCAACAATTCTGCAAAAGTCATTAATTTTGACCTTTTAAGGGAAATAATTCCTATAAGGAGGAGCTTTTGATGCTTAGAGGGAGAAGTGAGGTTCACTTCAAATTTGCTGTACCCGTTATATTTTTTTAACTAACAGTCGAAGACTCCCCCCCCCATTTTCTATTTTAAGATAGCGTAGCTATGTAGGTAGTGAGGTGTCATGATTTGCACAATTTTGGTAGAGGACGTCCTAAAGATGATGTGTGCAATGTTTCAAAGCAGTCCTTTAATGGGTTAAAGAGGAGAAGATTTTTTAAAATCAAGTAAAATTGATTAAAAAAATGTTCAAGGATAATAATTCCTAAACGGTTCATCAAACAATTGTGACCCTAAGTCATTTTTGTAGCCCTCATAGAGCAGAACAATTAAGCAATGCTAACTTTTTCTCTAGTTGTAATAATTTTCAAGATTTTGAGGCAAAAATGTCAAAAATAATCAATTTTGACAATTAAAGGGCAATAACTCCTTTAAGGAGTCAACATACAACTTCAACCAATGGAGTGTTTCATAGAGCTTTTGATGTAGATGAAGGCATGTCTCTTCGGTTTTCCTGAATCTGGTACACTTTTTTAAATATAAGACAAAAACTGTATTCCCCCCCCCTCCATTCTATTTTTAGCCATGGCGGCCATGTTGGTTAATCTGCAGCCATGGTTGGTGCAAACTTGGTTGAGGACATTTGACGGATGATGTGTACAAGCTTTCAAAGCAGTACTTTCAGTGGTTTCAGAGGAATAGATTTTTTAAAAATCAATTAAAATCGATTAAAAAAAACAGCTCAAGGGGAATGACTCTTAAACGGTTAATCAGACAAGCTTGACCCTTCAGTCATTTTTGTAGCCCTCATAGAGCAGAACAATTAAGCAATGCTAACTTTTTCTCTAGTTCTAATAATTTTCAAGATTTTGAGGCAAAAATGGCAAAAATAATCAATTTCGACAATTAAAGGGCAATAACTCCTATAAGGGGTCATCATACAACTTTGACCCCATGGAGTGTTTTGTAGAGCTTTTGATGCTGAAGAAGGAAGGTCTCTTTGGTTTTCCTGTATCTGTTATACCTTTTGAACTATAAGCCAAAAATTGTATTTTGACCCCCCTGTTCTATTTTAGCCATGGCGGCCATGTTGGTTGGTCTGAGGCCATGATTTGTGCAAACTTGGCAGAGGACATTTTATGGATGATGTGTGCAAAGTTTCAAAGCAATCCCTTCAGTGGTTTTGGAGGAGAAGATTTTTTTAAAAAAGTTAACGACGACGATGACAACGAACGACGACGACGGACGCCAAGTGATGGCAATAGCTCACCTGACCCTTTGGGTCAGGTGAGCTAATAAACAGGACCAGTGATACTTGTAGGATTTTTTTATGGTGAGTCCTGGACTCATCACTTTTGAAAGTGGCGAGTCCCAAAAAATTTTCATGAGTCCCACATATCAAAGATGAGTCCAGCTTTTCATAAAAAGATATATGGCTTGTAGAATGTTTATCCCATGCTATTTTATATCATTAGTAGCTGAGTTTATAAGTCTTTTGGAGTATGATTGAACTGCACTCATTACTTGAAACATGCTATGTTTGCCCATTAAAGAAAGACTTTTGTCTTACCTGGATATCATATTTCTTCCAAACAACAATTACCCACCCACCCCCCTTTTTTCAGATCCTAGTCTATAGCAGATGTTTTTGATATATACAAAAAATAAAAGTTTATTAGATAACTAATTAATGTTCATATTGAAGATATCTTTGTACCGGTCAAGAATTCTTACTTTAAAAAAAATCGTAAGGAGTGCAACTGCAAGTGCAAGGTTCCGACCGTGTATTAAAATTTGAAACGAGTGTATTGTCAACGCTTAATTTTAACCATAAAAAGTGTCCATCAACACTGCGCGTTTATTGTTCAATAAACATCTTAATTGAAGCATATTTGTCGCCCGAGTGATTGCTACCTGCTGAGAATCGGACGAAACAGGTAAAAATCGATCGCCATTTGTAACAATATGTAATCACGCATCGGAGACGGAACTGACATGACAGAAATTTGTATGCGTCTGACAACGACACGGACGCGTACTGGGACGCGTTAGATGTTGAAAAGGTGCGTCCAGAACTGAAAAGACGCGTACAATACGCATCTAGACGCGTTGCGAGGATCCCTGAGGACATGCCTGTATGTATGAAGAGAAGTATGTGAGAAATGGATTACTATGTTGTTGAAAGAAAGTTAAGGGAGTGTGTCGAAAACTGTATGAGAAAATGATAAGTCACAAAGTACTTTATTCTGTAAAATTTCATGAAAAATGTACGTTCTGGGAAAATAGGAAAAATTTCCACTATTACATTATAGCATATGATATATTTATTAATATCTGTTAAATATTTCTTTGAGTTTTTACAAATCTGGTTTGAAAATTGTGCAAGGAGTTGATAACATAAAATGGGCACTGTCCTCTGCAAAATTTGCCGAAAAAAGTACCAAATTCTGTAAAGTTAGGAAAAACGTCAAATTTCATCATAGCTTTTGCTAAACTTTAATATGAGTGCAATCTCTGTAAAGTTAAAGGGATCTGGTTAAAAACTACACAAAAATAAACGTTCCCTGTTTTCCACAACACTCGACTTCATGCAACCTGGTCAAAAATAATATTCGTGTTCAAAGAGCAAAAGGACAATCATTGTTTCCAAGGCAAATTTTCAGTTATTGATAAAATGCTACAATTTTGAACATCCTATTTCTGTTGCAATGGTGAGCAACCTTAAGAATTAAATTCCTTTGCTTTTTACAGTATATTAAGATTATACTCAAGATTAAATTCTATTGCTTTTAACAGTATATTAAGATTAAAATATGATATTTACTTGAACGACAGCAGTTTGCTACTATTCCAGTTACCTCAAAAATGTGTGCTCTAAATATTAAATAATGTCTGATATGCAACAATTTTAGTTTTGCAAAATTAAATGTGTTGGCCTTGAACATGTCGTTACAGAAACAGACAATTTTTAATCTAGATCTAATGTTAGCATAAAATAAGATAAAACCATAGAGTTACATATGGCCTTTAGAGTATATTTTACAACATTAAAGCCAATAAGAAAAGAAAAACATCTGATAGCAATGTTAGTTCATGTTAAAAAAAGCATCCACATAATTCCTGCCAATATTGAATCCAAATGGCAAGGAAAACATACATGTTGCATCTGGACAAGCAAGTTTAGTTAGTCTGTTTGAATGGTTATCGCCACTTTCAGCAATATTTCGGCTGTATCGTATTGTCCAATTTTTATTGTGGGTGAAAGTAGGAGCACCCACAGAAAAACTGACCCTCGGTAGGAATACTGGCAATCAATTAAGATTGGCATCGTTAACATCCAGCCTACAGTGAGACTCAAACACACAACCTAAGGTTTCACAGACCATGTGCTCAATAGTGGATGATTAACTCCTTTTATTGGCAATGAGGCTCGGATGACATTAATTTTTGTTTGCCTAAACTGATACATTACTTTACAGATATTGAGAAATCACCAGGCGATGTTTCACTGGGCCTCACGAGGAAAGCGCCATCTGGCTGCATGTAACTCGATCCTGCCTTTACCAGTAACCTCTTTTCTGCTTCTTCTCTTGAGATTTTAGGAACATACCAACTGTTGAAAGAATAAATCAATGATGTTATTGTAAAATTATTTTAGATCAAATACAGGTATACATGTTCTACGAAAATGTTCCATCTGGTTTACCAAAAAAATTTCATTGCTCGATTTGTTTGAAGCAAGTTTAATGCCACTTTCAGCAATTTTTCAGCTAAATGTATATTATACCATTATGGCATCATTTTTTTTAAATAGGAAGCTGGAGTAGCCAGTAGAACCCCCGACTTTTTGCAGTAAGTCTGGCAATCCTTTTCACAGAAGGTTGAAGTCAATCACAAATATTTTGGGTTCACACACTATAAAAAGGTCTGGTTTAAGGAATGCACTTTAATGGATACATGGCATTGCTTTTTTTAAATCCAATATACAGAATATAAAATGTACGATACCTTACATCAACCAAGTTAATATACTCACGGGTTTGGTTTCATTGTAATATAGTTTGATGGCACAAAGCCACTCTTTCCATTTAATTCAGCTTTAAACCAATTTTCATCTTCTTCTTTGTTTATTATCTGTTTTGAAGAAAAAATAAAAAATTGAAGAATGTGTCCATGGGACACAGATGCCCCCGCTAAAGGAAGTCCCAAACAGGAAGAAGTTGTCCAACAGGTCTGAAAGTCGCTTAGGACGTACAACTTGTGATACTTAACCACCCTGCCAAATTTCAAATTGTTCTAATGTACGGTTTCTGAGTAAAGCTCGACGGAAATTTTCATACTCGTGTTGATACATTTTCAAATCGGCCCAGTCGAAAACAGGAAGTAGTTGTCCGACAGGTCTGAAAGTCGCTTAGGACGTACAACTTGTGATACTGAACTACCCTGCCAAATTTCAAATTGTTCTTGTGTACGGTTTCTGAGAAAAGCTTGACGGAAATTTTCATACTCATGTTAACACATTTTCATATCGGCCCAGTCGCAAACAGGAAGTAGTTGTCCGACAGGTCTGAAAGTCGCTTAGGACGTACAACAAGTGATACTGAAGCACCCTGCCAAATTCCAAATTGTTCTTGTGTACGGTTTCTGAGAAAAGCTTGACGGAAATTTTCATACTCGTGTTAACACATTTTCATATTGGCCCAGTCGCAACAGGAAGTAGTTGTCCGACAGGTCTGAAAGTCGCTTAGGACGTACAACTTGTGATACTGAACCACAATGCCAAATTTCAAATTGTTCTCATGTACGGTTTCTGAGAAAAGCTTGACAGAAATTTTCATACTCATGTTAACACATTTTCATATCGGCCCAATCGCAAACAGGAAGTAGTTGTCCGACAGGTCTGAAAGTTGCTTAGGACGTACAACTTGCGATACTGAACCACCCTGCCAAATTTCAAATTGTTCTGATGTACGGTTTCTGAGAAAAGCTTGACGGAAATTTTCATACTCATGTTAACACATTTTCATATCGGCCCAGTCACAAACAGGAAGCAGTTGTCTGACAGGTCTGAAAGTCGCTTAGGACGTACAACTTGGGATACTGAACCACCCTGCCAAATTTCAAATTATTCTGATGTACGGTTTCTGAGAAAAGCTTGACGGAAATTTACATACTCATGTTAACACATTTTCATATCGGTCCAGTCCCAGAGCTGCCAACCCAATAAGATGAAAAATAGTAAGGCAGGGGGTCTGGGGGCTGTAGGACCCCATCCGCTGGAGATTTTTTGTGAATGGATCGTTTTTCTGACATATTGGCTCCTTAATAAAGCGTCAAAACGATCGCGATCGATAACCACGTGGTTCATATTCAATACTATTTACCTTTTTTCAAACGATACAATGATTATGATTAGATTTTTCTAATATTCCAACCAATGACGGTCACGACTATGAAATAATCCGGAATTTTATTTTTTTACCGCACAAAACGGAAAATCGTAGGTTTTTCTTTTAAATTCGTAAGGCGTATTTTTTAAGTGAAAATCGGAAGCCTTACGCTAAAATAGTAAGGGTTGGCAGCTCTGCAGTCCCAAACAGGAAGTAGTTGTCCGACAGGTCTGAAATTCGCTTAGGACGTACAACTTGTGATACTGAACCACCCTGCCAAATTTCAAATTGTTCTGATGTACAGTTTCTGAGAAAAGCTTGACGGAAATTCGTACGGACGTACAGACGGACGGCACGACGGACAGACGGACATGAGTAAAACTTAATGCCCCCCGACATGTCGTCGCGGGGGCATAAAAATAATAAATCATGATTATGTACCATCATGGTTTCATGACAAATGCACAATAACAGTATTCTACATTCACAGATTTTATCTGAATACATTCAATTTTGGTGCAACGAAAACTCTCAATTCTGAGAAAAAATATAGACATGAAAATTTACATTTCCAAGGTTACAGGAGATTGTGGATATGGATAAGTATAATAAAATATGGCATGAGAGAAATAAGACAAAAACTAAAAATGATGTCAAAAACCACAATAACTAAGGTGTCATACAAGTTTGCTACAATGCAAACACTCATTTGTATATGTGTCTATAGTTTGTTGTAAAAAAGGTCTTCTTTTTTACACATTGTGACTACAAACAGCCCAGCCTGGATACCACTAATTTGATTAATTACCTTAAATGAATGTTTAATAATCTACCCATAACAGTTTCAGGTTACCACCAAGAGCAAAAAATGAATTTTCTCAAATTCTTTTTATTGTTAAAAAATTAGTAACTTGGTTTACTACATGCTATTTTCCTCCATACATGTCCATAATTCATTATAAAGGACCATGATATTATCTACCCACATTCCAAATATCAAAAGCCTACCTCAAAAGATAAAAAGGTTACAGCCTGGACACGAATTTGTCATGCAGAAAGTAATAATGTGACCTTAAGGTCAAAAGTGATAAACCATGGTATGTGACACATCGCCTTGATATTTTCTACCCACATTCCAAATATGAAAACCCTACCTCAGACGTTAAACAAGTTACAGCCTGAACATGATTAGTTTCGGATGGACGGACACACCATCCGAAAGACTGATCACTATAGTGCGTCTGCCACAAAGTAGCGGGGCCCTAATAATTGCTCAATATATACACCACTGTGGAGATATTAGTTTAAATGAACAGGTGTCATTGGTCAATTTTTTTATGAGCTGTATTGTACTTTGAATTTTTCTTATTTCTTTAAAGCTTACATGCTAGGAAAAAAAATAGGGTAGTTAGATTAGATAGGTAGGCATTTTCATTTTTTGTACAACTAGATGGTACCCATCTCTGTGGGCCCCGCCAACCTTGAGGTCAAGGTCAAAGGTCATCAACTATGGTATGCAACACATCGCCCCACATTCCAAATATCAAAAGCCTACCTCAAAAGATAAAAAATTGAAGAATGTGTCCATGGGACACGGATGCCCCCGCTAAAGGAAGTCCCAAACAGGAAGTAGTTGTCCAACAGGTCTGAAAGTCGCTTAGGACGTACAACTTATGATACTGAACCACAATGCCAAATTTCAAATTGTTCTAATGTACGGTTTCTGAGTAAAGCTTGATGGAAATTTTCATACCCGTGTTGACACATTTTCAAATCGGCCCAGTCGAAAACAGGAAGTAGTTGTCCGACAGGTCTGAAAGTCGCTTAGGACGTACAACTTGTGATACTGAACTACCCTGCCAAATTTCAAATTGTTCTTGTGTACGGTTTCTGAGAAAAGCTTGACGGAAATTTTCATACTCATGTTAACACATTTACATATCGGCCCAGTCGCAAACAGGAAGTAGTTGTCCGACAGGTCTGAAAGTCGCTTAGGACGTACAACAAGTGATACTGAAGCACCCTGCCAAATTCCAAATTGTTCTTGTGTACGGTTTCTGAGAAAAGCTTGACGGAAATTTTCATACTCGTGTTAACACATTTTCATATTGGCCCAGTCGCAACAGGAAGTAGTTGTCCGACAGGTCTGAAAGTCGCTTAGGACGTACAACTTGTGATACTGAACCACAATGCCAAATTTCAAATTGTTCTCATGTACGGTTTCTGAGAAAAGCTTGACAGAAATTTTCATACTCATGTTAACACATTTTCATATCGGCCCAATCGCAAACAGGAAGTAGTTGTCCGACAGGTCTGAAAGTTGCTTAGGACGTACAACTTGCGATACTGAACCACCCTGCCAAATTTCAAATTGTTCTGATGTACGGTTTCTGAGAAAAGCTTGACGGAAATTTTCATACTCATGTTAACACATTTTCATATCGGCCCAGTCACAAACAGGAAGCAGTTGTCTGACAGGTCTGAAAGTCGCTTAGGACGTACAACTTGGGATACTGAACCACCCTGCCAAATTTCAAATTATTCTGATGTACGGTTTCTGAGAAAAGCTTGACGGAAATTTACATACTCATGTTAACACATATTCATATCGGTCCAGTCCCAGAGCTGCCAACCCAATAAGATGAAAAATAGTAAGGCAGGGGGTCTGGGGGCTGTAGGACCCCATTCGCTGGAGATTTTTTGTGAATGGATCGTTTTTCTGACATATTGGCTCCTTAATAAAGCGTCAAAACGATCGCGATCGATAACCACGTGGTTCATATTCAATACTATTTACCTTTATTCAAACGATACAATGATTATGATTAGATTTTTCTAATATTCCAACCAATGACGGTCACGACTATGAAATAATCCGGAATTTTATTTTTTTACCGCACAAAACGGAAAATCGTAGGTTTTTCTTTTAAATTCGTAAGGCGTATTTTTTAAGTGAAAATCGGAAGCCTTACGCTAAAATAGTAAGGGTTGGCAGCTCTGCAGTCCCAAACAGGAAGTAGTTGTCCGACAGGTCTGAAATTCGCTTAGGACGTACAACTTGTGATACTGAACCACCCTGCCAAATTTCAAATTGTTCTGATGTACAGTTTCTGAGAAAAGCTTGACGGAAATTCGTACGGACGTACAGACGGACGGCACGACGGACAGACGGACATGAGTAAAACTTAATGCCCCCCGACATGTCGTCGCGGGGGCATAAAAATAATAAATCATGATTATGTACCATCATGGTTTCATGACAAATGCACAATAACAGTATTCTACATTCACAGATTTTATCTGAATACATTCAATTTTGGTGCAACGAAAACTCTCAATTCTGAGAAAAAATATAGACATGAAAATTTACATTTCCAAGGTTACAGGAGATTGTGGATATGGATAAGTATAATAAAATATGGCATGAGAGAAATAAGACAAAAACTAAAAATGATGTCAAAAACCACAATCACTAAGGTGTCATACAAGTTTGCTACAATGCAAACACTCATTTGTATATGTGTCTATAGTTTGTTGTAAAAAAGGTCTTCTTTTTTAAACATTGTGACTACAAACAGCCCAGCCTGGATACCACTAATTTGATTAATTACCTTAAATGAATGTTTAATAATCTACCCATAACAGTTTCAGGTTACCACCAAGAGCAAAAAATGAATTTTCTCAAATTCTTTTTATTGTTAAAAAATTAGTAACTTGGTTTACTACATGCTATTTTCCTCCATAATTCATTATAACGGACCATGATATTATCTACCCACATTCCAAATATCAAAAGCCTACCTCAAAAGATAAAAAGGTTACAGCCTGGACACGAATTTGTCATGCAGAAAGTAATAATGTGACCTTAAGGTCAAAAGTGATAAACCATGGTATGTGACACATCGCCTTGATATTTTCTACCCACATTCCAAATATGAAAACCATACCTCAGACGTTAAACAAGTTACAGCCTGAACATGATTAGTTTCGGATGGACGGACACACCATCCGACAGACTGATCACTATAGTGCGTCTGCCACAAAGTAGCGGGGCCCTAATAATTGCTCAATATATACACCACTGTGGAGATATTAGTTTAAATGAACAGGTGTCATTGGTCAATTTTTTTATGAGCTGTATTGTACTTTGAATTTTTCTTATTTCTTTAAAGCTTACATGCTAGGAAAAAAAATAGGGTAGTTAGATTAGATAGGTAGGCATTTTCATTTTTTGTACAACTAGATGGTACCCATCTCTGTGGGCCCCGCCAACCTTGAGGTCAAGGTCAAAGGTCATCAACTATGGTATGCAACACATCGCCCCACATTCCAAATATCAAAAGCCTACCTCAAAAGATGAAAAATTGAAGAATGTGTCCATGGGACACGGATGCCCCCGCTAAAGGAAGTCCCAAACAGGAAGTAGTTGTCCAACAGGTCTGAAAGTCGCTTAGGACGTACAACTTATGATACTGAACCACAATGCCAAATTTCAAATTGTTCTAATGTACGGTTTCTGAGTAAAGCTTGATGGAAATTTTCATACCCGTGTTGACACATTTTCAAATCGGCCCAGTCGAAAACAGGAAGTAGTTGTCCGACAGGTCTGAAAGTCGCTTAGGACGTACAACTTGTGATACTGAACTACCCTGCCAAATTTCAAATTGTTCTTGTGTACGGTTTCTGAGAAAAGCTTGACGGAAATTTTCATACTCATGTTAACACATTTACATATCGGCCCAGTCGCAAACAGGAAGTAGTTGTCCGACAGGTCTGAAAGTCGCTTAGGACGTACAACAAGTGATACTGAAGCACCCTGCCAAATTCCAAATTGTTCTTGTGTACGGTTTCTGAGAAAAGCTTGACGGAAATTTTCATACTCGTGTTAACACATTTTCATATTGGCCCAGTCGCAACAGGAAGTAGTTGTCCGACAGGTCTGAAAGTCGCTTAGGACGTACAACTTGTGATACTGAACCACAATGCCAAATTTCAAATTGTTCTCATGTACGGTTTCTGAGAAAAGCTTGACAGAAATTTTCATTCTCATGTTAACACATTTTCATATCGGCCCAATCGCAAACAGGAAGTAGTTGTCCGACAGGTCTGAAAGTTGCTTAGGACGTACAACTTGTGATATTGAACAACAATGCCAAATTTCAAATTGTTCTCATGTACGGTTTCTGAGAAAAGCTTGACGGAAATTTTCATACTCATGTTAACACATTTTCATATCGGCCCAGTCACAAACAGGAAGCAGTTGTCCGACAGGTCTGAAAGTCGCTTAGGACGTACAACTTGGGATACTGAACCACCCTGCCAAATTTCAAATTATTCTGATGTACGGTTTCTGAGAAAAGCTTGACGGAAATTTTCATACTCATGTTAACACATTTTCATATCGGTCCAGTCCCAAACAGGAAGTAGTTGTCCGACAGGTCTGAAATTCGCTTAGGACGTACAACTTGTGATACTGAACCACCCTGCCAAATTTCAAATTGTTCTGATGTACAGTTTCTGAGAAAAGCTTGACGGAAATTCGTATGGACGTACAGACGGATGGCACGACGGACGGACGGACGGACATGAGTAAAACTTAATGCCCCCCGACATGTCGTCGCGGGGGCATAAAAATAATAAACCATGAGTATGTACCATCATGGTTTCATGACAAATGCACAATAACAGTATTCTACATTCACAGATTTTATCTGAATGTATTCAATTTTGGTGCAACGAAAACTCTCAATTCTGAGAAAAAATATAGACATGAAAATTTACATTTCCAAGGTTACAGGAGATTGTGGATATGGATAAGTATAATAAAATATGGCATGAAGGAATAAGACAAAAACTAAAAATGATGTCAAAAACCACAATCACTAAGGTGTCATACAAGTTTGCTACAATGCAAACACTCATTTGTATATGTGTCTATAGTTTGTTGTAAAAAAGGTCTTCTTTTTTAAACATTGTGACTACAAACAGCCCAGCCTGGATACCACTAATTTGATTAATTACCTTAAATGAATGTTTAATAATCTACCCATAACAGTTTCAGGTTACCACCAAGAGCAAAAAATGAATTTTCTCAAATTCTTTTTATTGTTAAAAAATTAGTAACTTGGTTTACTACATGCTATTTTCCTCCATACATGTCCATAATTCATTATAAAGGACCATGATATTATCTACCCACATTCCAAATATCAAAAGCCTACCTCAAAAGATAAAAAGGTTACAGCCTGGACACGAATTTGTCATGCAGAAAGTAATAATGTGACCTTAAGGTCAAAAGTGATAAACCATGGTATGTGACACATCGCCTTGATATTTTCTACCCACATTCCAAATATGAAAACCCTACCTCAGACGTTAAACAAGTTACAGCCTGAACATGATTAGTTTCGGATGGACGGACACACCATCCGACAGACTGATCACTATAGTGCGTCTGCCACAAAGTAGCGGGGCCCTAATAATTGCTCAATATATACACCACTGTGGAGATATTAGTTTAAATGAACAGGTGTCATTTGTCAATTTTTTTATGAGCTGTATTGTACTTTGAATTTTTCTTATTTCTTTAAAGCTTACATGCTAGGAAAAAAAATAGGGTAGGTAGATTAGATAGGTAGGCATTTTCATTTTTTGTACAACTAGATGGTGCCCATCTCTGTGGGCCCCGCCAACCTTGAGGTCAAGGTCAAAGGTCATCAACTATGGTATGCAACACATCGCCCCACATTCCAAATATCAAAAGCCTACCTCAAAAGATAAAAAATTGAAGAATGTGTCCATGGGACACGGATGCCCCCGCTAAAGGAAGTCCCAAACAGGAAGTAGTTGTCCAACAGGTCTGAAAGTCGCTTAGGACGTACAACTTATGATACTGAACCACAATGCCAAATTTCAAATTGTTCTAATGTACGGTTTCTGAGTAAAGCTTGATGGAAATTTTCATACCCGTGTTGACACATTTTCAAATCGGCCCAGTCGAAAACAGGAAGTAGTTGTCCGACAGGTCTGAAAGTTGCTTAGGACGTACAACTTGTGATACTGAACTACCCTGCCAAATTTCAAATTGTTCTTGTGTACGGTTTCTGAGAAAAGCTTGACGGAAATTTTCATACTCATGTTAACACATTTACATATCGGCCCAGTCGCAAACAGGAAGTAGTTGTCCGACAGGTCTGAAAGTCGCTTAGGACGTACAACAAGTGATACTGAACCACAATGCCAAATTTCAAATTGTTCTTGTGTACGGTTTCTGAGAAAAGCTTGACGGAAATTTTCATACTCGTGTTAACACATTTTCATATCGGCCCAGTCGCAACAGGAAGTAGTTGTCTGACAGGTCTGAAAGTCGCTTAGGACGTACAACTTGTGATACTGAACCACAATGCCAAATTTCAAATTGTTCTCATGTACAGTTTCTGAGAAAAGCTTGACAGAAATTTTCATTCTCATGTTAACACATTTTCATATCGGCCCAATCGCAAACAGGAAGTAGTTGTCCGACAGGTCTGAAAGTTGCTTAGGACGTACAACTTGTGATATTGAACAACAATGCCAAATTTCAAATTGTTCTCATGTACGGTTTCTGAGAAAAGCTTGACGGAAATTTTCATACTCATGTTAACACATTTTCATATCGGCCCAGTCACAAACAGGAAGCAGTTGTCCGACAGGTCTGAAAGTCGCTTAGGACGTACAACTTGGGATACTGAACCACCCTGCCAAATTTCAAATTATTCTGATGTACGGTTTCTGAGAAAAGCTTGACGGAAATTTTCATACTCATGTTAACACATTTTCATATCGGTCCAGTCCCAAACAGGAAGTGGTTGTCCGACAGGTCTGAAATTCGCTTAGGACGTACAACTTGTGATACTGAACCACCCTGCCAAATTTCAAATTGTTCTGATGTACAGTTTCTGAGAAAAGCTTGACGGAAATTCGTATGGACGTACAGACGGATGGCACGACGGACGGACGGACGGACGGACATGAGTAAAACTTAATGCCCCCCGACATGTCGTCGCGGGGGCATAAAAATAATAAACCATGAGTATGTACCATCATGGTTTCATGACAAATGCACAATAACAGTATTCTACATTCACAGATTTTATCTGAATGTATTCAATTTTGGTGCAACGAAAACTCTCAATTCTGAGAAAAAATATAGACATGAAAATTTACATTTCCAAGGTTACAGGAGATTGTGGATATGGATAAGTATAATAAAATATGGCATGAAGGAATAAGACAAAAACTAAAAATGATGTCAAAAACCACAATCACTAAGGTGTCATACAAGTTTGCTACAATGCAAACACTCATTTGTATATGTGTCTATAGTTTGTTGTAAAAAAGGTCTTCTTTTTTAAACATTGTGACTACAAACAGCCCAGCCTGGATACCACTAATTTGATTAATTACCTTAAATGAATGTTTAATAATCTACCCATAACAGTTTCAGGTTACCACCAAGAGCAAAAAATGAATTTTCTCAAATTCTTTTTATTGTTAAAAAATTAGTAACTTGGTTTACTACATGCTATTTTCCTCCATACATGTCCATAATTCATTATAAAGGACCATGATATTATCTACCCACATTCCAAATATCAAAAGCCTACCTCAAAAGATAAAAAGGTTACAGCCTGGACACGAATTTGTCATGCAGAAAGTAATAATGTGACCTTAAGGTCAAAAGTGATAAACCATGGTATGTGACACATCGCCTTGATATTTTCTACCCACATTCCAAATATGAAAACCCTACCTCAGACGTTAAACAAGTTACAGCCTGAACATGATTAGTTTCGGATGGACGGACACACCATCCGACAGACTGATCACTATAGTGCGTCTGCCACAAAGTAGCGGGGCCCTAATAATTGCTCAATATATACACCACTGTGGAGATATTAGTTTAAATGAACAGGTGTCATTTGTCAATTTTTTTATGAGCTGTATTGTACTTTGAATTTTTCTTATTTCTTTAAAGCTTACATGCTAGGAAAAAAAATAGGGTAGGTAGATTAGATAGGTAGGCATTTTCATTTTTTTGTACAACTAGATGGTGCCCATCTCTGTGGGCCCCGCCAACCTTGAGGTCAAGGTCAAAGGTCATCAACTATGGTATGCAACACATCGCCCCACATTCCAAATATCAAAAGCCTACCTCAAAAGATAAAAAATTGAAGAATGTGTCCATGGGACACGGATGCCCCCGCTAAAGGAAGTCCCAAACAGGAAGTAGTTGTCCAACAGGTCTGAAAGTCGCTTAGGACGTACAACTTATGATACTTAACCACCCTGCCAAATTTCAAATTGTTCTAATGTACGGTTTCTGAGTAAAGCTTGATGGAAATTTTCATACCCGTGTTGATACATTTTCAAATCGGCCCAGTCGAAAACAGGAAGTAGTTGTCCGACAGGTCTGAAAGTCGCTTAGGACGTACAACTTGTGATACTGAACTACCCTGCCAAATTTCAAATTGTTCTTGTGTACGGTTTCTGAGAAAAGCTTGACGGAAATTTTCATACTCATGTTAACACATTTACATATCGGCCCAGTCGCAAACAGGAAGTAGTTGTCCGACAGGTCTGAAAGTCGCTTAGGACGTACAACAAGTGATACTGAACCACAATGCCAAATTTCAAATTGTTCTTGTGTACGGTTTCTGAGAAAAGCTTGACGGAAATTTTCATACTCGTGTTAACACATTTTCATATCGGCCCAGTCGCAACAGGAAGTAGTTGTCCGACAGGTCTGAAAGTCGCTTAGGACGTACAACTTGTGATACTGAACCACAATGCCAAATTTCAAATTGTTCTCATGTACGGTTTCTGAGAAAAGCTTGACAGAAATTTTCATTCTCATGTTAACACATTTTCATATCGGCCCAATCGCAAACAGGAAGTAGTTGTCCGACAGGTCTGAAAGTTGCTTAGGACGTACAACTTGTGATACTGAACCACAATGCCAAATTTCAAATTGTTCTCATGTACGGTTTCTGAGAAAAGCTTGACGGAAATTTTCATACTCATGTTAACACATTTTCATATCGGCCCAGTCACAAACAGGAAGTAGTTGTCCGACAGGTCTGAAAGTCGCTTAGGACGTACAACTTGTGATACTGAACCACCCTGCCAAATTTCAAATTGTTCTGATGTACGGTTTCTGAGAAAAGCTTGACGGAAATTTTCATACTCATGTTAACACATTTTCATATCGGCCCAGTCCCAAACAGGAAGTAGTTGTCCGACAGGTCTGAAAGTCGCTTAGGACGTACAACTTGTGATACTGAACCACCCTGCCAAATTTCAAATTGTTCTGATGTACGGTTTCTGAGAAAAGCTTGACGGAAATTCGTACGGATGTACAGACGGACGGACGGACGGACAGACGGACGGACATGAGTAAAACTTAATGCCCCCCCGACATGGCGTCGCGGGGGCATAAAAAGTTACAACTCAGACAGGAATTTGTTATTCAGAAAGCAATAATGTGACCTTAAGGTCAAAGCTCAAGGTCACAGGTCCAGGGAATTTTTTAGGATTTTGAGGGCTTTAGTCACTTTAGCGGATGAGCCGTATAAGCATCTGCTCAGAAGCATGCATTCATTGTACTGGTGAAATATAGTAAAAAAAACTGTATTCTTTCAATTGCAGTGTATAAATTGTTTAAAAAAAATGATTATAACAAAATGTTTATAAATTTTCAAAGAATTTTAATTTTAAAACTTATTTAAAAAGTGTTTGTATATCAATCGGTAACAATTTTTCATTAAGGGCCGTTGTACTCTTCGTTTTTCTAAGTGGTAGCCAACGGTATTTAGACGTATCTCGGATGTACACAAATGGCGCGTAATCCATTTGAAACCAGCAAAACATACGAAAAATGAGTGAAATACGCAAAATCTTTGCAATTTTTATTTGCATTACATATTTTATCAAAAGGTGGAAGTCTGTCGCATCAGTACGATATACGACACTTTTGTTTGCGTATATTGACCAGGAGCACCACTTTATCATGTTAATCGGATTACCTGTAAAAACATCGATTCGGCGATTGACACCTGCAGTTGAAAACTATCGAGGTGACATAATTAAATTTCCTGTTAATTGGCGTCGGGGTCATAAATATGTCGTTTTACAATTGGTAGAATGAATTTGTAACGAAAAATTTTAGTACTTGTTGGAAATCAGGTGACGAAATTGATTTAGAAATCTATCGTCAATTTTCAAATGATTTCGTCAATGACGAAAGTGGCAAGCGCTAAAAAATTCCCTGCAGGTCAACAACCATGGTATGCGACACATCGCCTTGATATTATCTACCCACATTCCAAATATCAAAAGCCTATCTCAAAAGATAAAAAAGTTACAGCCCGGACATGAATTGTCATACAGAAAGCAATGTGACCTTAAGGTCAAGTTCAAGGTCAAAGGTTATCAACCACAGTATGCGACACATCGCCTTGATATTATCTACCTACATTCCAAATATCAAAAGCCTACCTCAAAAGATAAAAAAGTAACAGCCTGGACATGACGAACACACGGACTGATCACTATAGGGCGTCCGCCACAAAGCGGGGCCCTAATAAAATGAATTTCTTTTGTAATAAGTTCATGTACACAAGTTGAAAGAATTATAAATGAAGTAGAACTGGAAGTAGGAAATGACATCATTGTTAAAAATATATTATGTTTTTGTTTAAAATACACCTTTGCACATATTTAAAAAGATTTCGACTAAATTTTTTTTAAGAGACTGTTATAATACTCAATTTTATCAGGTTTACATGTAAATCTTTGCATTAGTCAATTTAACACAAGCAGCATAATATTTTTGCAATTTCCAGTATCAAGGTAATGTACGCTCCAGAAATACAGGGGAATAGTCCATATTTGATTTCTTTACTTTTAACTGGTTTCCACTGGTGTTTTTCCAATACACTTCAGGTACAAAGTGAAAGTCAGATGGGAACAAGTTTACATTGATTATTTCCCATTAAAAAAAATACTGACAAAAACACAATTTCTCATTTTCTGACCAAAGGTTGGATAAAATTCAAAGAGGGCATAGGGTGACTGTTTAAAATGACTTTTGGTCTATCATTACTGAAAGCTCATAAAACAAGGAATCAAATGACAAAAAATCCATAAAGTTTTCACTTTTGAACCAGGCAACATGGGACCACATGATAATGCAACTTTTTGATCAGAGTTGCCCTCCAACACAATCTGCAAATTGGAAAGCAAGTGAAACCATGGTTTCTATT
The DNA here is from genome assembly GCA_944474755.1 of Limnoperna fortunei. Taxonomy (NCBI): domain Eukaryota; kingdom Metazoa; phylum Mollusca; class Bivalvia; order Mytilida; family Modiolidae; genus Limnoperna; species Limnoperna fortunei. The sequence goes on from OX104117.1 coordinate 66,442,998, forward strand.
AAAATATAATTTCAGAACATTGATTTCGATAAAGATGATTGTAATATTGTTTACATTTTTACTTTCACATTCAACTTTATATATCGATAAAATGAACTAGGGCCACATCAAAATTTAGAATCTGTGTGTTAACCGTAAACAGACATATATTTTTGTTTGGCCTTATGTACAATATCTGCTTAATGTGCAACCTAATAACTTCCTTACAGAAAGTCATTTTTCTTTTCGTTTGCGTCAGTGATGAAACAAATATTTCATACTGGTAATTCTAATGTGTTATTCTTAGGTCATATTAATCTCATTTTTAGAGTCTGTGAAAATCATCAGTCTTGACTGCTAAACAATACCTGGGTACGATATTTTTGTTGCATACTAGTATGTATGTGACAGTCCAAACAACAGTAGAAAAAGTGACATCATTGATTCATGTTTAATTTTTTCTTAAGGCTTCCAATGGATCTTAGAAAAGTTCTGTCACTGGCATTGACAATACTGTTTATCACTGGTCAAAACCGTCTTAACTAAGAAGGATCTCATTTCATTTACTCTGATGATAAAATGGGTTGCGACACTAAAGGCAAATATAATTGTGAACATACAGATAAGGGGTAATATCTGTTGCAGTTTGCTTGTTACTTTTATTTTGTGGTGTTTTTTGTCATTTTCAAGCTTTATCATGGCATCCAGTTTATATTGGAGGAGGAAGTTAGTCTTAGCATCCATGGTTAAAATATTTTTCCAGTTTGGTGGAAGTTTTTGTTTAAGTGTGGTGGACATATTTAGCAAGTTTGGCAAAAATATTTTTCCCAAGTTTAGTACAGGTAAATTTGGCAATTCTTGTCAATAAACATTAGAGTATACCTCAACTACAATAGTGAGACTCAAAACCATAACCTTAGTCTTGACAGATCATGTGATCAATAATAGATGACTAACTTCCTCAACCACTTAGACATTGATGCATCGGAATTACAATGGGATTAAATGAGAGGCATGTCAGAATGTTTACCAAACAAGTGATGAGTTACTGTATTTCAAAATTAATTATTATTATGAGGGAAGATTCTTACTTTGAAATTTTGAAGATAAGGGGGTCTGTAGCAAGTGATGAGTTACTGTATTTCAAAATTAATTATTATTATGAGGGAAGATTCTTACTTTGAAATTTTGAAGATAAGGGGGTCTGTAGAAGTCTAATGCTTATTTTTTTTTACCAAGACAAAGGTAAACGAATACATGTTCATTGCTAACATCTTAATCATTTAAAAAAATCATCCTGACCAAAAGGACATGTGGAAGATATAACTAGTTTCCTATTCGTTTCTTTTATTGTGGAGGAAGCCAGAGTACCCAGAAATAACTCCACCTTCGGTTCGAAAACTGGCAATCATTGTCAATTAAGATTGGAGTCGAGAACACCCTGCCAGCAGTGAGACTCAAACGTGCAATCCCAGTGTTGAGGGACAACATTGTCAATAGACTATCCTTCCTATTTGTTTTTTTAAGGTGCTCTATATGTACATGTTTTTGGACTATAAATAAAAGAAAACCTAATTGCTTTTCTTACAGATCTTTAGGTACTTTCTGGTAATGTATTTTAAAGTTGACCTTATTTTGACACAACATCCACTTGATAAGTAAAGTTGGAGAAACAATCCTACTTGGTACCCTGTGGAAATGCTATATATCAGAAAGTTAGTATTTTCAGTGAAATATGTGTGTTATGTCATAAGTATACTCGAACCCCATTGTATCGATCTATTCATTGTATCACTCTATTTATTAATATCTCAAGAATTTTCATCTAGCCCCGTCTACCAATTGTTTACACATGCTTGATTGCACCGGTTTACTTTCTCTTTCGTATTTGACCACAGTTACCGCAGGATCATGTTTAGAGTAGCGGTAAGTACCTTTTATAGCATGTTTTCTCCTTTATCGTTGTTTTTCTGCATAGAGGATTTTCGGACTGTTTAATATTAAATTTGGCGAACTATTTTTCATTAAAACAACTACTTAAAAACATTAGACTTTGTTTGCATACATGCTGACAATCTTTATACAGCTATGGTCTGCCATACTTTATGCAAACAAGTTATTTCCCACAATGCATCGATATAATGGAGTGACGTCAGAATACACAGTTTTCAACATGGGTGAATAAATTTGACTTTTAACAGTATAAAATATGATTATCAATAGAACTTAGCAAGATAAACAGAGACTAGGAATATCAGTGAATGTAAACAAAGAAGGAAACCTAAATAAGTATTTTTATTAATGTTATAAATGGTTGATGAAAATAAGTAAATCGATACAACGGGGTTCCAGGCTACTACCACAAGAAGGCAAGATTAATAAAAACTCATTGAAACAAAAGTTGGGGGGGGGGGCATTGGGATACTATGTAGGGTTCGTTCTCCAAGTATATGTGGTTAATTTAAGGAACTGTTAAACTAATGTCTTGCAGAATTACTGTAACTGTGTTTTTGTAAAACTGACACAGTATATAATATATAAATATTTCTGTTTCTAAATAAATGTATACAGGAAGTTATGGAGTGCTCGAAACAGAAAGTTCTCTACTTACCTTCAGTTAAATAATAGACAAAACGTTTAATATATGTTGACTCAACACTTATGAACCATGTTTTATGAAGTATTTTATACCTTTAAAATATCGTCCTTTTCAAAGCTTAATTCATCTTGCGCAGTGGCAGAAAATTTGTGTTTTGCGATCGCCTCCATCTTGGAGGAAATGTACCGTTATGTGCCCGTTTTCATCCGCATATGAATAACATTAATATGACACGAAATATTTTAAAATATGACATTATTGCACACAACTGTTAGTTATGCACAATTATTCAAATTGGTTATCTATCTTTTGTCAAATAGATGCTTTCCTGCTTGAAATTGTTGATTTTGTAAAGGAACTACTTAGTGTGAACGAATATCAATTTTCTATTTTAATTACTTCCTGTTACTATCAGAATAAATGACGTTAGTTGATAGCCTCTCCCAATAGTGCACATAAAAACTCGACAAACCATATTTTTTGTTCGAACAAAAAGAAAATAAAATGCGAACAACATGAGCTTAAAATTAATTCGGATTGACTGATTGTATATTTGCATTAGGTCAAGTAAGCAGTATTTCAGGAATATTTCAGTATATTCTGTCGGCTTATGTTATAGAATAGAATATGTTTATTAGCCAATCACGGGCCTATTAAAGGCAAAATGACAATGCATAACAACATTATGATTTAAACATGTATACACACATATATTGCAAGTACAATTGAATTAGGAAGGAAAAACAGGGAAAAAAAGACAACAATAATGATGTCATCAGGATAACTTGTTAATACTTAGAGCATTGCTATAATTGTGATGTGGGGTTGGAAAAGGGGGGGGGGGGGGGTAAGATCAACAGTTATCGTGACTTCCCGTCGAGCATCGTAGGAAGATCAGAAAAACACATTAAAATTTCCACCAGGAACATATACTAGTCCAGTTTCCATAGTCCGAGAATCCTCTGCCGTCCAACGCTTTTTTTTTTTGGCAAAAAAAAAAAGCGTTGGACGGCAGAGGATTCTCGGACTACAGTTTCCATTGAATTACTTTTACAGTAGTTAAAATTGTTTCAAAGGATTTGCAATTACACGTATTCCAAACGGAAAACTACGACGGCTTATTCGTGCCAAACAACAAATAGAAAAAAATTTTCTTATTTCGTTAAACCGTTCAAACGAAATAAGATTTTTTTCTATTTGTTGTTTGGCACGAATAAGCCGTCGTAGAAAACTAACATTCATGTGCATAAATATTGTTAAGAACCTAATAATATTTTCAGAATTTAAAATAAACAACAACAACAATTTTTAGAAGAGCCGTAGTTTTGCCAACAATCGACAATTAACCTTTATTATTTTTAAACTAAATAAACTGTTGATGACATTTTAAAAATTAACTGAATTATTATTTGTTTTTGTATTATTATTACATTTTTAAAAATTTCATTTACCTTTTTTAATTAGTGTTAGTTTTCAGGACTTTAAATACGATCCAAGGAATGTTTTATTTTGTTCTATAAATATCTAAATATAACTTGCATTTTTTATATAGTATTACATTTACATTTTTAAAGCTTAAAAGAAATAAAAATCAATATCTTTCATGACTTTTTTTATTATAAAGAAAATTTATTTTCCGTCTATTTTCTATTGCATTTTACCACTAGTTTTAACGATTTAGACATCTTTTTACAACATACCTGTTTTTTAATCTAATTTTCGTATAAAAATCATAATCTAAATTTACATTTTCACGGCTTATTATGTAGGATTAAAAAAAAACAAACAAAAAAAAAACCCCAAAACGTGATTTTACGATTATTCGTTCTTCCAAACGTCTACTCGCTAAATAAACATCTAATTAAGAAATCAGGTCAAGTCAAGTCAAGTCAAGTAAATTTTATTTAAAGTCGGTGACATATGTACATGTAAAAACAAACATAAGCTCTGTAGAGCTTTTAAAACCGACATAAATAACAACTACATGTAACAGACATAATACGCAAACAGTACAATACAGAGACATAGACTGACACAGACTACATGATAAACATGCAGTACATATACAGAGACATAGACTGACACAGACTACATGATAAACATACAGTACAATACAGAGACATAGACTGACACAGACTACATGATAAACATACAGTACAATACAGAGACATAGACTGACACAGACTACATGATAAACATACAGTACAATACAGAGACATAGACTGACACAGACTACATGATAAACATACAGTACAATACAGAGACATAGACTGACACAGACTACATGATAAACATACAGTACAATACAGAGACATAGACTGACACAGACTACATGATAAAAATACAGTACATATACAGAGACATAGACTGACACAGACTACATGATAAACATACAGTACAATACAGAGACATAGACTGACACAGACTACATGATAAACATGCAGTACATATACAGAGACATAGACTGACACAGACTACATGATAAACATACAGTACAATACAGAGACATAGACTGACACAGACTACATGATAAACATACAGTACAATACAGAGACATAGACTGACACAGACTACATGATAAACATGCAGTACATATACAGAGACATAGACTGACACAGACTACATGATAAACATACAGTACAATACAGAGACATAGACTGACACAGACTACATGATAAACATACAGTACAATACAGAGACATAGACTGACACAGACTACATGATAAACATACAGTACAATACAGAGACATAGACTGACACAGACTACATGATAAACATACAGTACAATACAGAGACATAGACTGACACAGACTACATGATAAACATACAGTACATATACAGAGACATAGACTGACACAGACTACATGATAAACATACAGTACAATACAGAGACATAGACTGACACAGACTACATGATAAACATACAGTACAATACAGAGACATAGACTGACACAGACTACATGATAAACATACAGTACATATACAGAGACATAGACTGACACAGACTACATGATAAACATACAGTACAATACAGAGACATAGACTGACACAGACTACATGATAAACATACAGTACATATACAGAGACATAGACTGACACAGACTACATGATAAACATACAGTACATATACAGAGACATAGACTGACACAGACATGCAAAAGTTAAAAGTTAAAATAAATACTATCAAAAACACACAAGACAATTGCTGATCATGCAGGCAATACATGTTAAAAAGGTGGAGCAAGGAAGTTAAGAACATAAGGCAGCTAGCACTAATGCAGGCTAAAAGTTACAAAGCAATCTATGAAGACTGAAACTAAGCTTAAAGTTATAAATCAATAAAAGTAAGCACTATGCAGATTAAAGCTAAGCTTAAAAGTACAAAGCAATAAAAGAAAGCATTGTCACAGAGATTACAGATATATACAAAGAAGCAGTTTATAAATTAAACATTACAGGCACATACAGACTGACACTCATATACATTGTAAATATACATTGCTAAGTATGAAGGTAGCATAACTTAATTAAGGTGTAGAGAGAATAATACATAAAACATCAAACATTAGCACTAATGTAGCATCAAGCTTAAACGCAGAGAGCCATGCATGTCAGCTAATGTCTATACGGTACGCTGCAGTGCATTTACCTGCAGAAGCCTCCCCTTCCCATTTGTTCATTAATGTTTTAAACTGGTTTGAACCCATTTCCTCCCTAAAATTAATTGGCAAATCATTCCACATTTTTGCTGCAGCATACCTTATAGAGTGTTACCCATACCTTGTTGTATTTACCCTTGGTATAGTCATCAAATTTTTGTACCTAAAACAGTAAGTATTGTCTTTCTTTGTTATTAAGTCATGTAAATATACAGCAGGTGATTGTTTATTGATAATCTTATAAACTGCAATAGCTATTAAACGTCGTCTACTAAATTGTAATGATGGCATTTTAGACTTCTCAAGCAACTGATCATATGTATACTCAAGCGATCATTATAAATGAACCTTAAAGCCCTTTCCTGAAATGTTTCCAATTTTTTGTGTTTCCTTCCCCACAAAAGTGCCACACTTAAGGACAATAATTAAAGCTAGATAATATAAAAGAGTAATAAATTGTCAATTTCTCTAATTTACTGAACTGATTTCCAATTCTCTTGAGTGGATTGAACTGTTGTCATGCCTTTTTTTTTTACAAATATTCGAAATATGGCTGTTGAAATTTAATCTGAAGTCTAAGGTAACACCAAGTAATTTTACTTCATCCTCACACATTATGTTGTTTCCATTTAAATTAAAAGTAATATTTATATCATGTGCTTTTTTACAAACTGATATTGCCTAGAACTTATCTGTATTAGCTTGCATATGGTTATCTGAGATCCATTTAATTCAAATATAACTCTCATTTTCCAGAGTTGTTACACGATCACCTAAGTCATTGCTGCTACATGATAGAGTGTTGTTATCAGCGGAGTTGTACAAGTTACTTTTATCGACAAAATGAAAGATGTCGTTAATAAAGACATTGAAAAGAACAGGGCCAAGTATTGATCCTATTACTCAAATAGCTCTGTAGTAAAAAAAAGGACACTTTCTGATAAACCATAATTTTCAAGTTTCAATAGGAGCAGCCCATGTGGTAAACAGTCAAATGCCTTTGACAAATCCATCAGTATAGCATCAATTAGCATTTTCTTCTAGTGACTGACGCCAACAATTTAAACTACAGCTATAATCTGATCTAAATGCAGACAGGAATACATTAAATTTGTTATAAAAAATTACAATTTGATTATCTATTGCCCGTTCGAAAAATTTTGAGATAGTGGGCAGTGCACTTACTGCAGCGCTTTTCACAGAAAGTCGTAAGTGTAAAATCTATCGTAAGTTCTGACGTCACAATGGATTTCCCTTTGATCTTCCAACACTTACGATAGATTTTACACTTACGAATTTTTGTGAAATCGACTCCTGGTCTATAATTACCTTTTTCCATATTGCTATTTTTCTTATGTATGGGTACCACCTGAGCGATTTTTTTAATGGGGATTAAGAGGCCAGTTGAAGGTATGCACTTTTTTACCTAACCTGATAAAATTAATATTGTTTTATTAGTAATGAAATGTGAACACAATGTTAGTTAAAAAATATATTAATAAATATCTGGCCTTAAAATAACAAGATTGAGTTGATATTTTTGTCGCTTCACAATTGGAAAGTAAAGTATGTTCATACTTCTGACTATGGCTAACCAGCTGTCCCTTACAGATACATTTACCCTTGAATTTATATGTGTTTATAAATCAAATGTTTTGAATCTGAACAACATAGTTAACTATTTCTATGTTTCAATACTTATACTTATGCATGGCAATGATATACATAAAAACCCAGGGCCTGTTACTGAGTCTCGACTAGAACAATGAAGCATCTCTATATTGTAAATCTCAATGTCAACTCTATACGTAATAAGACTGATATAGTGTATAATGAATTGGGCGATGATGATATTATTTGTACTACTGAGTCCAAGTTAGACCACACAGTACCTAGTTCTGATATTTTTATAAATAATTTTCATAGTCCTGTCGCCATCAGAAAAGATGGACTATGTAATAAAGGTGGTGGTATTGTTCTATATATTAGAAACAATTTACTAGCAAAACGTAGAGTTGATCTCGAAGACCACCTTCTTGAATCAGTATGTGCAGAAGTTTCAATAAAAACCAAATACTAATTCTGTGCTGTTTTTATAGACCTCCTGACGCTAGAATGTCTGTGTGGGATAAGTTTTACTCTATTTTCAATAAATGTATAGACACAGGTACAGAAAATGTAATCTTTCTTGGTGATATTAATGTTGATATGTTGAAGATAAGTAAAAATCACAGATTTAATATTTTATGTGAACAATATGGTCTAAAGAATGTTGTTTCTGAACCAACTAGAATTACACCAACATCCTCTACATTGATAGATGTCGTTCTTACCAACAATTGTAATATGATAAAAGATTGTCATATATTACCCAATTTCTGTAGTGATCATGCATTGCCCAGTAAATTTTTACGTAAATTTTTCTACTACACGTGAAAAATCATACCAAACGGTACTCTTCGACTATGACAATGCAAATTATTTAGGTTTCAACCAGCACTTGCAAGGCATTGACTGGGAAAGTCGATCTGAAAATTCTTCTGACGTTAATTTGATTTCGGATAATATTTATAGTGAAATATCTTTAGCCATGGATAGATTTATAGCCCCCAAAAAACGATTCTAGTAAGGCCAAAAGACAAGCCATGGATAAAAAATGAAATAAAATGCAAAATGCAAAAAAGGAATGTAATGAAGTCATTGATATGGTACGTAAAGCTAAAAAAAGTATATGGTTGACCTTCATAACTCTCTTGTAGATAAAAATATACCACCTGGTAAATGGTGGAGAATTGCTAAAAATGTAACTAAATTTAAAAATAAGACTACAGTTAAAAGTCCCATAAAAGTGCAGGGTGACATTTTTTTCCACGTGTTGAAAAAGCCTCAGCAATTAACAACTATTTTGCATCTGTCTCATCACTGGAGAGAGAACCTAACCTACCTGAAATACCACCACTGTCACCATTTGTTCTTTCGGATTTTGTTATCACTCAAAAGGAGGCCATTGACCATTTTGAGATATTAAATACTAATAAGCCGGGTGGACCAGACAACTTATCACCTAAATTGATCAAATCCATCTTTCAGTCTTTAGTCAAACCTATTTCCATTCTCTTTAATAAAAGTTTATGTTATGGGGTAGTTCCTAACAGTTGGAAGATGGCTAATGTTTCTGCTATATATAAAGGAAAAGGTGTTGTGAGGATGTTTCTAACTACAGACCAATATCTGTCACTGCCTGATTTGGCAATAAATTGTAAAGGATTATTTTCAAGCATCTTCACAACTACCTGATCCAAAATAGTATTATTGCTGATGACCAATCAGGTTTTTGTCACAAGGACTCCACTGTTAACCAACTATTGGTTATTTATGATGTTATTATGAAAAATTTAGACATAGGCAAAGATGTTAGATTTGTATTCTGTGATGTCTCCAAGGCTTTTGATAGGGTATGGCACAAAGGACTCTTATACAAATTACAAAAAATATGGGGTCAAAGGCATCCTTTTTAAGTGGTTTAAAAATTACCTGCATGAGCGCCAACAACGAGTATGCATGGATGGCTACCACTCAACTTGGAAAGCTATACATGCCGGTGTACCCCAAGGTTCTATCTTAGGTCCCTATTTATTCTTACTATATGTAAATGATATTGTAGGAGTTGTATCTAACAAGATCAAACTTTTCGCAGATGATACTTGTCTCCACTGTGTAGTTGATGATCTTGATATAGCCACAGAATCATTAAATCTTGACCTAGAAGAACTTTCTATCTGGGCCAATGAGTGGGGTGTGTCCTTTAATGCTACCAAAACTAAATCTATGCTCTTTACAAGAAAAAATCATGAAAATGTTGCCTCGTTATTTATGAATGATATTGAAATAGAAAATATTTATAATCAAAAGCACATGGGTTTGAATCTTCACTACCAGTGCCTATGGAGAGATCACATTAACGAAATCTACTCTAAAGCTTGTGCTAGATTAAATATTTTGAGACTTCTCAAATATGACATTGACCGTAAGTCTCTAGAGAAGTTATATATAGCGTTTATTATACCAATCCTTGAATATGGTAGCATTGTTTGGGATAACTGCACTAAGCAAGAGTCAGACATGTTAGAGTCCGTTCAAAATGAAGCAGCAAGGATCATTACTGGTATGCGCAGGGGAACTTCCCGATTGAAACTTTACAAAGAACTTGGTTGGGATTCATTTCCAATATTAACTTGGATGAACAATTTATTCTGAGAAACCCCAGATTTTTTAATATTCCCAGGGCTCGTACTCAAACCTATAAAACTAGTTTTTTTTTCCATCTGCACGAGATGCTTGGAACAAATTGGATCCTGACGTACAAAACTTGCCATCTATCTCTATGTTCAGGAACAAGTTAAGCTCTGATCTGGTGAGTCCCCCTGCGCATTACTTGATTGGTCCAAGACATTTAAATATAATATACTGTTGTCTTCGTAATGAAGTTAGTAACTTAAATCATCACTTATATCAATCTCACTTATCTGAAAGTTCCGAATGTGACTGTGGTTGTAACATCGAAGATAACCCACACTTCTTTCTTCGAGGTCCATTATATGAGCATCAACGAGCTTACTTACTAGATAAACTTTCAAAATTTAACCCTCATCTAGATGTTGATACTCTTCTTGGAAATAATTCCAATCTCTCTCCAGATGACAACATAGAAATTGCACAAGCAGTGCTTGAATTTATCAAAGATACAAAAAGATTCCACTAGTTTTCGAATTTCAAATCTTCAAGTTCTAAAGCTCCATTCCTTTTTCATAACCATTGTCCTAATTTGTCCTGTTTTTTCTTTTCTTTTCATTTTTTCCCCATTACTATACCATACTATTCCACTTCTTATTCTCTAATTATTTCATCAATCAAATAACAAGCTACTTAAGTTCAGTTTACGCAATCAGTTTATAGGAGAGGATCATTATAGGCTTTGCCTGTTATCCAATCCTTTTGTTTATTCAATAAAATTATTTAATACTAATAACGGAAGCGTATTTGGGCCACCAGTTGACTTATTTTTTTCATGGTTATTAAAAATAATACGCTTTATTTTTCACGTGTTTTTCCTACTAAATACGTTAATAACTTGTTATTAACACGAAGATGTGGGTTATAATTAGCTAAGCTTATCTTAATTTCAAACAATTTATTATTTTGACATGGTTAATTAACACATCATTAAAATAGTAAAATTAAGGAAAGGTTTATTATTACGTGCTTATTTTATTAGAATAAATTCATGGTGTTATTTACTGTAAATTATTGTGTAAGAAGACATTAAGCATGCTTTCTTTAAGCATGTTTAGCTTACAACTCATCATTAATAAGATGCTCTTAATTGAAATAATTATAACCACGCATTAATTAAAGAGGTAAAAATTAAAACATTTAGTGTTTTGATTCATTTAATAGTCGGCAGTTGAGTACTCTGTGACAATTACGTTCTCACAGTTCCCAAAATTATGGTAAAGATGACATGACAAGGAATGCAAATGATGTAGATGTTTCTCAACCAGGGAGGAAGGGTGGTATGGCACTACTAAGCAAAAAAAAAAACAGAGAGGGACCAACGGGGCAGTCAAATATGGCTAAAAGAAAATCAGTAAACACAAACGAGAACAGCACGAAACAGCAGACAACATAAAATACACAAAAACAACTGAATAGCAATCGACGACGTAAACTCAATAAATGATATTGAGATATGGGATAGTTACACCCTACATAAACAAGCAGCAACTGCTCGTCGCATTGGCCCATAATAAGAATGGAATCAGGGAATCAGATGCTCAGATGAAGGATAAGCAGCCCATGCTTGTTACAACACACCCGTCACGTTGCTAACTTCCAATCCAGCTAGTCCAATACAGTAAAGGTGGGGGGGGGGGGGGGGCAATATAAACAAGCAAAAACAACCTTATGATAAACCAACTTCTGTCTGTACCCATCTGAGAGATAGAAATCCCATATTTGTCTATGAGCGCACGATGTCTTCCATCATCCTCACAAGTCAGGGTTTCTGTGTCCACATGTCCTCACAAGTCAGGGTTTCTGTGTCCACATGTGTCCACACATGTGGACACAGAAACCCTGACTTGGATGGTCTTCCATTAAATTTCTTAATTTGTTAATTTCTGAAAAACGGGGTTCGGGTGTTTTGTGACAGCCATATTTACAGCTAGCCTGCAAGGGTTGTTTGTAAATTACTCGTAAATGGTAGAAACATGAGAAAGGGATTGGCTTAATAAGTTAACTCACCATCAATTTATAATTTTCTATAAGAAACATTCCATAAAACATGAAGACAATCTATCAAAGCCCCTAGGAAGATTAGCCGATGCAACTTATCAACCCCTATTTGGTTAATAGTTAATGTCCATAAATGACTTTTCTTTGAACTTTTATCGATTTACTGTGTGTTATTTTGTGCTTTGTTAGGGAGCGACCATTTCATTTTTATGGGGGGGGGGGGGGCTATGGATATTTATTTCATCCTGCCTTTTTATTTTTGGAACAATCGGAGCCTGGATTTTTTTTATTTTTAAATTTACCATAAATAGTTCAGCCCAAAACTGCATCCTGTCTTTTTGTTAGCTCACCTGGCCAAAGGCCATGTGAGCTTATGCCATCATTATGCGTCCGTCGTCGTCCGTCGTCCGTTAACCATTTCAAAAATCTTCTTCTCTGAAACCGCTTGACCAATTAGACTGAAACTTTGCAGGAATAATTTATGACATGTTGGCAACAAAAGATCCTCATTTTAAAAAGATTCAATAAAAACATGACCGCTGTTACTAAAAAGAGAAGATATGGTAAAATCACTTAAAATGGCTTATAACTCAGCAACTATAACAGACAGAAAAAGTCCGAAGGATCTTACGCTCTTCAGAATCAAAAGCTCTACAAAAGTCTCCATTGGGTCGAAGCTGTCAGATGACCTCTTATAGAGGTTATGGCCCTTTTAAGGTAAAAAAGGCGTTTTTTCATGTTTTTGCCATATAGAATGAAAACTATTTGGATAGAGAACAGCTGTTGCTTGCTTAAACCTTCAGCTCATTAAGCTCTACAAACGTCTCCATTGGGTCAAGGTTGTTAGATGAACAGATGACCCCTTATAGAAGAGACCCTGAGAGCCTCTTGTTTTATTTCAAAGTACTGTCCTGCCGTTTTATTTCCTGATTTTTGGCACCCTGCCTTTTTATTTCAAATTTAACCATAGCCCCCTCCCATAAAAATTAAATGGTCACTCCCTTAGATGTTATCAATAAGGAAAGGTTGGGTGCAAAAAACTAGTTTAACCCCGTCACATTATATCTGTCCTAATCCAGAAATCTCTGTCAAAGCTTTTGTTTGTACTAGTCGTTACATGTTCTATGCTGTGCCCTGTAGGGGGTCTTTCCTTGACATTTGAATCGTATGCATTATATTTGTAATCTTGTGCCAATTGCAAAACGGCGTGCAGCGAACACTGGTCACATTGAAGGCTGTTGGCTGTTTCCTATTCTGGATTTTAAAACCATTTTGTAAATTACCGTTGACATATGTAGGTTGTGTCGCGTACACTTATTCCACATCTCATTACCTTCTGTTAGAGAAATCCGCAAAAAATCAAAAATTAAAATTTAGTAGGTGCAAATCTAATTTATATAGGAAATATACCTGAAAATATGAAGAAAATACATCAAGGGAAGATATATAAAAAGTGTGACGGACGTTTTTCAGATATTGACCTTTGAACTCCAAAGTCAATAGGCACCTGTCTTACCTCATAAGCTTTAATGTGTGTCAGTTGTATGATATTCGTTCAAGGAGTTCAAAAGTTATGCTTCCGGGAAACCAATTTCAGTGTAGAATTTCTAAGTTTTTCCAAAGTTGTGATATTGGCCGTTGACCTTTTCACTCCAAAATTATTAGGTTTCTTTCTTACCTTATAAGCTTTAACGTATGCTAATTGTATCAAATTCTTTTGTAGCATTCAAAAGTTATGCTTCGGAAACCAATTTCAGTGAATAATTTATAAGGGTTTCAAAACAGAAAATAATGAGATGTGGAATAGGTGTACGCGACACAGCCCGCATAAACAAGCGGAAATTAAAAAAAAACAACAATCAAAAACAGCCAGAAGCCTTCAACGAAGCCGTTTTACGAGCAGCGCCTAGGTCCAAAGGTACTTGTGATCTTGATCGTAGACCTTTTGATTCCAAAATCAATAGGCTCCTCTCTGATCTCGCAAGCTATTAATATATGTAAGTTTCAAGAAATTATATCAAGGCGTCCAAAAGTTATGCTCCGGAAACCAATTTAGGACGTAATGACGGACGGTAAGCCGAATTCTTTACTCCCTCGCTTTCGCAAAAGGCGGGAACAATAAGCAACCCCCTTTTTTTTAGAACCTCTTACCCTCTCCCTTTCAAACCTGGATATTCCCCTGATTCTATCGGTGTCTTCATTTTAACGGGACAAATAATGGAACACTTTTATATATGTATGCTCTCTATGTGTACAAAATATACATTTAGCCTATGCTTACTGCATATTCATAGCGAAACTCAACAGGAGGCCAGTTTTACACTAAATGTGAATTTGCCAGTTGAACTTGTCATGAGTATATGCCTGCTTTAGACCTATTGGTAGCACTCCATAATTAATTTCTGAGCTCAAAATTGTTTGAACTGGTTCTCTGGCTTTTTTAGTCTGATGTGTGAAATCATTTTTTGCTTTTTTGTGTTGGGTAGACATTCATAACCCCTTTACAATATATTTAAAAGACTCATTAAAAACACATTTAAAAATTGGTTTAAATGGTGGGCTGTGAAATCTAAATTCTACAACTATATGGTTGATCAGCATTAGCAGAACTGTATATTGTTTCAATTCAGAAACTTATGTACATTTGCATTTGACGTAGTGGGTATATAACTGCTTAGGTTTTTTTTTATTATAACTCATATTGTATGTATGTTCGTCGAGTGTGCTATTTTTTCTTCTGGTGACAATCTGCATAACACCCTTATCTAAGGGAAGTATGATTTTATTATACTCGTCTGAAAGCTTTTGTTATCTCAATAATACCAAGGGCACTCCTAGTAAGGTGAGTTCACGTAAAAAAGGTTTTGGTAAATATTTCTGTTTCGATACGATAGTTTAAATCACAAAAATAGAAACCGATACTAAACATCCTCCAAACTTTTTTTCTTTACCGGAAAAAACATATCCAATTTATATGCCTTACCAAAACCAACTTTACGTGAATCTTAATAAGTTTTGTTCATCTCTCGTGAACTCCTCCAGGTGAGACTTACCAGGTGTGGAGGGTAATAATTTCACCCGACTATGGGCGATAATTTTTACTTAATCACCCGCTGCGAAATTAACACATCCCTAGACGGGTCTTAGACAGAGCATTATCAAATGACAGAAGAAATCAACCGATGATCTTAGATGCGATAGACAAATCAACTTAATTACACAGGCCTTGTAGCCAATAAATTTACGGCCTTTCTGCATGAAGCACAATAAACTAGATTATCATTAAGAAGACAATTTTTTTTTTTTAACTTGTTACTTGTATAAATGTATATCTTTATACATTTACTATCATTATTTTCAATTATATCTTCAAAATTTAAAAATACACGTAATTTAATTTATTCAGTTAAACAATACAATTAACACCGTAGAGAGCTCAATTTTGCTCATCCAAATATTGGTTAATGTCCGACACTAAAGCACGGAACATAAGTTTTGCCTCCTGTGGTGTTTCAATAATATCAAAGTCGTCGATGGCTTTGTGGGTAGCGTTTTCAACGATCCTACGGAAATCTTCTGAGCATCCTCTATAGACAAAGTTATTAAAAAACGATTGAATTTTGTCCAGAATTCGTACATTACAGGAAAAGAAAATGAACTCTCTTGCTTTCCAAACATTATTGGCTGGTAAACATAACACCAGGAATATCAAATATACCATCACTTGTTGGTTGATTTCGTATTCTGTGCTTGTTACAATAATCCGTAAAAATGTTTATATGTTTTTGAACCTGGGGTAAAAAACAAAACCTTAAGCACTCAATTTGAACGGGGTCGGCATTGTTTAACAAGCCTTGTTCAATCATATCAATGAAGAAACTTCGCCTAAATATTGTAAAGTGGTGCATCAAAAAAACTCCATAACATTTCGATCCTCTGGTTTGCAATTGATCTGTCATTTGAAACACTTCTATCACCTGCCATCCCATCTGTGTGAAAGTGACGTAATGTCCTCTGAATTCTGTGGATGAGTACATTTTCAGTTCCAGCGTCTGTTGGAATAAGCGTGGGTACTCTTTTGCAACGATTTTGGGGTTTTTGTTAGAACTACAGGCAGATAGCCATAAAATTGTTCTAGAAGAGCCATCTACACAAACATGAATAGATAGCCCATACGGCTTAAGTTTGTCATAGCCATCAATATGCAAGCAGTAGTTAGGACCAAGGGAATGATACGATCGTCGTTGAAGTCTACGCCTTGATCTTCTTACAACTCCATCTCCGTCTATAATTTTAAGCAAAACTCTGACTGTTTCCTGTGTAACATACAGACCGAAACATGTGTTCAGTATTTTCCAAATTGCTCTATAGCCAATACTGTCATAACATCAGCTACGCAGGTTTAGAAGTTGTTTAACGACAACTGGCAACGGAGTTTCATTTTCATATCTACGGAGGTTTAATCGTTTCTTTATTCTATTTAATGAACGCCTACTAATGCAAACATTGTGTACGAGCAATAGGAATCCAAGAATTTCCTTCCATGTGTATCCACATTGGACATAGTAAGAAATAAGTTCATCTAATGGAGCATTGTCGCCTGGACAAGGAAGACAAATCACAACTGGAAAGAATTTCTGAAAAAAAGCATCTTAATAAATTTCATATTCCCTTTGCAGGTATTCAATAGATATAAATTAAGCACATACTCCTATATAAGTTTCAAATCTAAATAAAATAACATCTTGTTTTCAAACCCTGTCAATAGCATGTTATAGATTGATAAGTTTTCCATCGTATAAAAAAATTGGATGTGTACATAAATGTAAAGACACTTGAACAGCATGATAACAAACGGGAGTTCTGATTATTTAGGTTAGGAAATCAACATTTTTAAGATCGTTTCCAAAGAAAACACCACCATTACAAACTAAAAATACATTCTTTTGCTGCTGAAACGTTTCATCTTTGCATGTGATTCTTCCCAAGATACACCAACATTGTGGCAGTACTACACGATAACTTGAATTTGTAACTTTTAACTTAGAAAATCAAATCGATGTACGTACATCAAAAAAGGCACGATATGTACATGTATCATTTTCATTCTCGGCTTCATCCAATATTTTGGTCCGCTGTACCAACGGCTAGACACATGAAATTGTATTTGGAATATGTTCATTTTGTTTGTGCTCAGTTTGTATAAGAGCGCGTCTGTCGTTAATAATGCCTTATTTTGTTGTACTGATTTCAAACAACAGACCGTTATTAATGGTGGGTTAAAAAATAAAGTGGTTAAGTAAAGCAGGACTTGTGTCCTATAATAAAATTGTAATCAGTTAATAACACGTTATTATGTCCAATTTAAGATAAGAGCATGTAAGCTTTCGGAACATTATTTTTAATCAAATAAGCACGTCTTAATTAACCTTAACCTTAATTTTACTATTTTAAAGATGTGTTAATTCACCATGTAAAAATAATAAATTGTTTGAAATTAAGACAAGCTTATCATATTATAACCCACATCTTCGTATATTAACAAGTTATTAACGTATTATTTAGGACAAACACGTTAAAAATAAAACGTATTATTTTTGATACCATGAAAAATAAGTCAACTGGTAGCCCAAATACGCTTCCGTACATTTGCTTTTTTTCTCTCGCGTTAATAATATTTAATAATACCAAAATGACGCGTTATTAATACAGACTATCGCGTTATTTGTGGTATACTAGAGTATCGCGTTAGTTTTATACACTAAAGCAATAGTTTGTGTCTACCGCGATAAATGAAAGAAATAACGCGTTGTTTTCACAAAATAACGCGTTATTTTTATTAACGCGATAGAATATCGAGCCAATGTCATGAACGGCAATAGAAAAACAAAATTAATGCGTTACTTTTAAGAAGTATCGCGATACTTTGAAGAAGTTAACGCGATAGAAGTTGAAAGTATGACGATAGTTTTTAAAAGTAACGCGATGGAAAAGTAACGCATAAACGGCCACTCATACATTACCTGCCCTTATTACAAAATTGTGATAATCTTTAACGGTTGACTGGTTTTATGATTAGTGACAAGTGCCTGATGAAAATATTTCTATGCAATTTTTACAATAACGATTTTATGAAAAGTCGCCAAGTTGGCCAGGCGCCTAGTCATCTTTAAATTACTATATCAGGATTTAAAAAATCACAAATAATTCCTTCATTCATGGTCTGGCTAAGGGCACATAGCCCGGGCTAAGCAGTATTTAGACGGACTCTTCTTTCAGCTCTATCTGAGGAAATAAAAAATAATAAAATGATTGTTTTATTAGTGCTATGTTTGTATATTTTGATGTTTAATATTTTATAAACATCCTAAAAGTTTAATTATTCTCAACAATATATATTGTTTTACAAAAAATCAAGGTATTCCTGAAACTATGAATTATTTTACAGGTCAATAACAGTTAAAAACCTTCATATAAGTTTTTCACTAATAAATAAATAAAAAGTAATAAAAAATATATATAAATAAATAAAAACATAAAATAAGTACATAAATTTTAAAATCAATAATTTTCTTTCCCTAAACAATTGAAACCAAATGTTAAGCATTCGTGTCATGGCAAGTGGTGTTACTTCTGCCTTTACTTATAGTGTGTGCCGTAGCAATTTCCATTGGTATTAAATATTCTGTTTGGTCCCAGTTGCCTAAATCTCCATCATGAATTCTTGTAGCATACTATATAAGTAATTTAAGCTCTTGTCAGTCTTGATTTTCATCTTCATGTGACCCCCAAGACTCGACAGATATGAAAATGTCACATTTTCAACTTGAACTTGTCCTTTCTATATTTATGGTGTTGGTGATGTTTGTTTTAATTCTCATGACTTTAGTTTTATCCTTGTTGATTTGTAGCACCATTTTTGGCGCTTGATGTATTTTTTTTTCCATTTGTTTGTGATAGGAGGCATGAACACTAAGGAAAAACCATGTCATCAAGTTGGTTCATAAGATTCCACCAGATTCTGTTTCTTTTCTTCCTTGTTGTTTCTCTCATAATCAAGTCAATGGCTAGGAGGAAGCAAACAACATCTTACACTTGATTGGATGTCCAACTCTTCACTTATGCATCACCTGACATATAATTCCTCTATACGTATTTCTGATTATTAGTAATATTTTATTAATTTAGCCGGTATTCCATATAGTGGTCCAATAGTTTCCATAGATTTTCTCTCTTCGAGGTTGTCAAATGTTTTTCAATTCAATTGAGGGGCCTCGGTGACCGAGTGGTTAAGGAAGTTCGTGTAGACTATTGATCACGTGGTCTGAGATTGCGTGTTCGATTCTCGCTGCATGCAGGGTGTACTCGACTCCAACCTTAATTGACAAGTTTTCACAAGGTCGGGGGTTTCTCCGGGTACTCCGGCTTTCTCCTCAAATAAAAAGTGGAATCCATATTGTGGCTTAGTACATAGTATACATAGGGAGCGAACATAACAGCTGATTCAAATAATCAGGTTGAATATTATCATGCGTGAAGTGGCTATTTGGTCAATACATTATCTTTCTCTTCGGACCATGTTTGTTGGCCTATGAGTTTTTCGTCTACTGTAGTCTCGATCATCCAGACGCTTAATTACATTTGTGCGTCTGGATTCATTTCTATATTGAACTCGTTACCATTACGCCCAAAACTGGGCGTAATTTTTGATTGGATGATTTTTTTATTTTCTAAAAAATTACTTCCGTTCATATCAAGAAGTGTATAAAAAATTGTGCCAAAGTTTACATTTGAATATTTTTATAAAATATAACTTTATCAATTAATTAAACAAATATTATTGTTGTGCACAATCAAGAGTGAATCTGAATGTGACGTCATATTATAAGTATGCATGGTTTTCCTGGTTTAAAAATAGGGCCCTAAAAATAGAATCATTGTTTTGTCTCCACCTATTGGTAGCGAAATTACAACAAGGTGATCCCAGACGCTATTATATATGCGTCTGGGTGATCGAGACTACGTCTACTGATGTATTAATCACGGGGGAGGGGCGGCGGGGTATTAATATGGTCCAACATGATTCTTTCAAAATTTTTCCTGGTACAGAGAGCTTATGATTCCTCAGTAGTTTTTGCACGTGCTCAAGTCTGCTTTTTGGTTTAATTTAGTAATATATTAGTTACCCTGTTTCAGTCATGGTAGTTCCTCCATCTCCATGATTTTGGTAAGGATGGGTTGAAGAATTTTTGCTGTTGTTTTGGGGTATGTTGGTATCATGTTTGGACTCGGACATATGCCATTTTTCGCGGTCTTTATGGCTTTAATAATTTCTTCTATTGATGGTGAGGACCAGTTTATAGTAAGGTGTATATTTCACCATTATTTCTGGAGCAGGGCGATTAAGCAGTTCTTCGTAATGGGTAAAGACCCGGGTAGTCATAATCTAAGGACAAAAAAGTAATGGTTTTGCAAAACAAACATTCAATTTGAAGGAAGAAAAGTATCAAAATTTAATAAAGAAATTATAAGACAAGTTATATTTTTTAAGAAGAAGTATGTGCGAGTATATTTGATTAAAAAGCTCTTTAGAGTAAATTGTTTGTTGTGCCAAACATGCCAATTTTTAAATAAAGTTATCTTACATCACCTCACCTCGTCTTATTTTATTTGGCAATCCTTGTCAATGACAGACTTTTTAGCCTTAATAATTATGTGGAGCTGTGACTAGTATAACTAAGACAAATGTAATCGATACGAAATCGACAGTACATTCCGGTCCTTTTTTTCTGTTTGGATTAATTTTTCCGTCATAACTACGGCGCCAAAGAACAACTGATTGTCAACGATAGTTTATATACACGACTACATAGCTACATAGGTACAACCATTGGCATTTTACTGTCGACCGGAAGACAGACTAAAATCTACATGTGAACTTGCGAGAAACAATTTAATAAGTGTTACAACAAAAAATGGGGCATTTAATGGGACATTTAATGATTCCCCGCCACTTTGTATTGTTTTTAATATTCATAAACATTTTACTGAATTACAGATCATCCTATAGGAACAGTTGAGCACGATAACAGTCCATCTCATAAAACAATTGTTACCATGACCTTGGACCTATAAAATAATTTAAAATTGGCACATCTCAAACATTACAAATAGTATTGTGCTAAAAATTCAACTTGATCTTCTTTTATTGCAGCAATTTTGGAAACCGTCAACTGTTGACCAAAAAAGGCGAATCGGCCTAAGTAGAAAACTATAAATTGGACTGTGCTGAAAATTGAACTTGATCTTCGTTTTATAGTACTTAACCGCTGTGCAAATTTTTAAAAAAGGGTCTGTTGACGCGTTTTCAAGTTATCATCTAGAAACCCCCAACTGATGACCAAACAAAAATGAATTGCCCCCAGGCATAAACTACAAATTGGATTGTGTTGAAAATCGAACTTGATCTTTATTTTATAGTACTTAACAAAATTCGTTGACACATTTTTAAGTTATCATCTGAAAATCAACGGGGACGGCGGACATTCATATCCAAACAGAGGTTATCACCTAATACCCCGCCACTTTGCTTGTGGCGGGGTAAAAAAACAAGATATATAGATTATAGAATAAATATGAAGGAAAAAGAACAAACTTTTCATGCCAACTTGTTGAAAAATACGAGACAAAGAATTCTGTACTAGCTTATCTGAAATTATAAATGACATTGTGGTAAATACAGCAGTCACATAATTATATAGATAGTGAATATGATGATGTACAATGTAAGTTCCATGATATGCTAGTTATTGATTCAGAAGGAGGTCCGGAACAAGTAAACATAAATCCAGATTTTCCGGAAGAACAAACGTGTAAATGTAAACATAGTAAAACAATTGTTAATTACTTTCCGGATGTTTTAAGTGACAAACCACGTTGCACTTTTTTTGATTAACTGGAACATGACGTCAAACTGTCAACTGACATACATATTTCCTATTCAATGATAGAAACAGTAAAAAGGAGGTTGATTAAATGATAGAGATCGATGTCATAGAACCATATGCCAGTCCTCCATTTGACATTGTGAATATAAAACGGGTTTTGTATTGATTTCAGAAATCTGAATAATCAGATAGTCTTTATTGCTGAACCTTTGCCAAATACAGATGAAATATTTTCAAAGTTATCTCTCAATAAATACTTTTCTCATCGAAAGGATATTGACAGTTATCATTGACAGTAGAAGTACGTCGTAAAACTGCATTCCAAACATCTGAAGGTTTTATTTCAGTTCCATTTGGGTGCCTTTCGGGCAAGTCACAACCCCACCCTCGTTCAAAGAAAGATGCTAAAGGACATGGAAAATATCGACAATTTTATAGACATTTTAATAATATTTACTATGACTTTAGAATAACCTTTACAGGTATTGTATGATCAATTCAGTAGGTTGAGTTTGCTAATCTCACAGCAAGTCAGTGTTTAATTTCTTAGTACGCTAATCTCAAATGTTTAGTCATTTTGTGAGAGACAAGTTAATACCGCATCTTGACAAGGTAAATGTGATACAAGAAGCTCAAAAACCAGTTACAAAAAGCGGGTAAAGTCGTTTTTAGGTTTAGCTGGGTTCTACAGAAAATTCATACCCAATTTTTCTTGTATTGCATTGCCGCTTAAAGACCTCATGAAATAGGTACAACCAAATAATAGTTATCGCATTTTATTCACTTAAAATGCTTTTAAGTTTCCTTTTTGAAATTTGTCACAGTCATTTATTTTAATGTCAGATGCATCATACAAAGGATCGGCGCGGTCTTATGCAAGAACATTAGAGGAAACTGCCTATTGCATACGCAAATAGGAAGTTAAAGGCAAGTAAAATAGCTTGTGCTACTGTTGAAAGTCTCGCTATTTTGTGGGCTATTAAGACATTACAAAGGTATCTCTATGGTCGGCGGGAGTTTGTCCTTTAAACAGACAACAGACCTTAAACATACCTTCAAACAAAAGTTAGCAAGCGCTCGACTGATGAGATGGGCAATTGCTTTGCAGCCTTATAGATTTTGAATAGTTCCTGTAAAAGTTAAGGACAATGCAGTTGCTGATTATCAGAGCAGGTTGTAAATAGTGTAAATAATAAGAACCTAGATTCTGAGAACTTTGGTTAGGCACTTGCCACAGTATTCAATTTATCTCAGTTCCTTAGATTGTATCGCGGTAATTATTGTGTATTAGTTGTTTTAAATGTGATTAAATCACACTATGATTGATAGAAAACAAGATAGTTTTGCTGACAACTACATATACAATGTACAAATAACAACGTGAAAGGTTGGTATAACCGTCTTAGCAATAAAACCATTTATTATATTATTTTTATTATTAGTGAACATGTATTATTATTATTATTATTATTATTATTATTATTATTATTATTATTATTATTATTATTATTATTATTATTATTAATTTTATTATTATTATTATTAATTTTATTATTATTATTATTATTATTATTATTATTATTACAAAGCAACAATTTTCATTTTTCCGCTCAAAATTGTTTCTGGTGGAATTATTTTTGACAAAAAAAAATATCCCAAAGAACATAAATTTATAAAATAATTACGAAGGCTGTTGTTCATCATTGTTTTACAATGGGTAGGCCATTTATGTCGTATTATTTTAAAATAAAAATAACGAGATAAATTGCCACCGTTGTAAAACAATGAAAAAACACAGCCTCCGTGAATTATTTCTATCATTATAAGACAATTAAGGTACATTTAGGATATTAACGTGCTTATAGCCTTCACCATTTCCGCCATAAACTAGCTGTTCCTTCAATGCAACACACGTGTTAATCTTATTTTCCGGGTTTTAACTAAACACAATATAAAAGGGATTTGTAATGCATATGTATTATATCCCGGCCTCAACCGAGTGGTTGAGGTTGTTATTTATGGTCACATTTTGGTCAACATTTAGGTTGCGGGTTCGAGTCTCACTGCGGTCAGGGTGTGCTCGACTTCAATTTTAATTGACAAAAAGGATTGCCTGTTTTCCTAGCAATGGTCGGAGGTTTTCTCGGGGTATTCCGGCTTCCCCCAGTAAAAACTGGACGCCACAAAAGAGCTGAAAATTGCTGAAAGTGGTGTTAAACACCATTCATAAAAAATAAAGATATCTATAGGACCAGTAACAATTAGAGACCAACTAGATTTTCTTGTAGGGCCCCATCTGATGTTTAGTGTCTAAACGAAAGTTTTCGACTTAGAAAGGAAGAAGAAAAATTCCAGCCCCGCCCACTTTCCGTATAGAAAATAACTGGTTACTTCCAAATACATTTCATACTTGTGGGAAGACACGCAAAGGCATCTTAAAGTTAACCAAATAGTTAATATTTCCACCCCTTTTTGAAAAGTAAGGGTGTCCGTACGTTACACTTAGGGTACTCATCTCTTACTTTCAACTCCACCCACTTTTGTATCGAATTTATCCACATCACTATGTTCAATTTAATGCAATTTTCACAGAATCTTTGTCACATAGTGTAGTTTATGTAGAACACCCAATATTAAACATTTTTCAACATTGTTAACTGCTTTGTCAGCATGAACAAAAATACAAAACTTGTCTAAACCTTTTTTACTCTAGAAATAAAAAGTATCGCTGCAGAGAAAGGTGAGTTTTCTTGACAATGCGAAATGGGAGTAAAAAATTTGAAGTATTTTGTTTTAAAATTCCTTCAAAGTATGTGACTCGAACTTTCTCTTTGGCGCACTTTTTCATGCAAAAATTGAACCAATTCGATGATATTACGACAGGCTTGTAAATAAAACTTAGCTGGTATTGATTGGTGTTTAACGCCGATCTCGGCTTTATTTCAGTCCCATCATAGTGTCACACTGTAATTTAATAATTAAATATTTTCCAATGACGTTTTGTTTTATTTATCTTGAGTGGCATAAATTATGTAGATCGTTACTGAAAAATTCCGGTAAACATCTTTGACTCTGATTGATTGATTAAAAATCTATACCACTAGCCCCAAAATGCCAGTTAAACAAAATTCAAAGATCTATTTAGACGCTGCTTATTAGGAAAACAACGGAATGAGATATAAATACTTGTATGACTGAAGTTAGTTTGTCATCAATGATTAAAAAAATAAAATACAATAAAACTGAGAATTGTCAGATGTCTACTTTTTAATTTACAATACAATGTATAAATTTCGTGTTAAAAGGAGGGGGGGTTTAATAGATTATCGGCATTCCAATGGGTACTAATGGTACTCGTCTTCTCCAGGCCTGTTTTTGTACTCTTGTGAAGCTTGGTACCTTTAATGATAAACAATGAGATAGAGAAACACCGACTCCTTTTTATTTCACATTCCGATATAAATATGATGTCATATCACTGGAAAATGTCAGGTCAATTTATTTTACAAATAGTGTAAGTATAAATATTAAAATATATTACCTTTTTAACAGATTTTCATTGGTGATGTTTTACTTTTTTTGGTATGGCTATTTCTTCCCACACCTTGTGCATTCATATTTTGGCCTATGTCATGTGTATCACACTATTGTCCCAATTCACTAACAATAAATCTAGATTCATAATCCGTTGCAAAATCCGTAAATTGTTTCGCTGTGTACTTATCGTTAATTTTAATCTTTTTTGTTAATTTAATATCCCAACCGCCGTGTAGTATTAGATAGTTGTAGATTACTTTTTTTTATATTGACCTTATCTGTTCATTAAGTGAATTATCTCCCCTGTTTTTACATAACATAATAAATATACTTTATATTTTTTTATGTTGCCTTATATGTACATTAAATGAATGATCTCTCTGTTATATAGTCCTTATCCCACATAACAGACATCTTAATTTTCTTTAAAATTGTACTTTCCTCTACATTACGTAAATCAAAATCACCTCTACTGTTGTAGTCCTTATCCTGCATAATAAACGACTGCCAATGTTCATGGTGTCCTTGTTTGTACACTATGTAAATTATCCCCCCTTCCTTTGATTGTCTTTACATGTCGTCCATTTTTCTCCTTTATCTCCCTGTTAAAGTCCTTATCTTACATAATAAATAGACAATTTATTTTCCCTATATAATTAATAAACGTTATTTTTTATTGCTCTTATCAGCTCACTAAGTGAATGATCTCCATGTTTTAGTCCTTACCCCACAAAATAGACTTCTCTTTTTTTTTAAGTTATATTTTTTACATTAGGTTAATTATCTTACCTGTAATAGTCCTTAACCTATAAAAATAAACGACTGCTTATTTTCATGCTGTCCTTTTTGTACCATTTTCATGTTGTGTTTTGTTTTTGTCCATTATTTATCTCGCTGTTAGTCCTGATCCTACATAATAAATAGACCATTTGTTTTCCCTACATCATAAATAAACGTTATGTTTTATTGTCCTTTTCTGCACATTAAGTAAATTATCTCCCCTGTTGCAGTCCTATTTTTAGTTGTGTTTCTTTCTACATTGGGTTAATTATCTCCTCTGTAATACTCCTTTCCTAAATAATAAATAGACTTTGATTGTTTTAAAGGTTTCCTTTCCCATACATTATTTTTTTATATTGGCCTTACATTAAGCAAATTATCTCCCCCTCCCTGTAATTGTCTTTATTTTTTTTCATATTGTGACAGGTGAATTATTTCCCATGTTGTAGTCCTTATGCTACATAATAAATTGACTATTTGTGTTTATGTTGTCCTTTTTGCACATTAAGTAAATTATCCCCTCTCCCTGTAATTATCTTTATCCCCATAATAAATAGACCATTTGTTTTCATGTTGTCCTTATCTGCACCTGATATTAATTATTTCCCTTATTATAATCCTTATTCTACATAGTAGTGGATTATTTGTTGTTTTATATTATTCTTATCTTCTATTAAGTGAACTTTCTCCCATATGTTGTAGTCCTTACCCCAAATAATAGACTTCTTCTGGTTTTTAAGGTGTACTTTTTCTACATTTGGTTAATCCTTATTCCACGTAGTAGTTGATTATTTTCGTTTTATATTGACATTATCTTAAATTACATGAATTTCCTCCCCTCTTGTAGTCCTATCCTTTATAATAATTAGACTTTATTATATTGTCCTTTTCTGTACATTAAGTGAATTATCTCCCCTGCCGTTATCCTTACCCAACAAAATAATAGGTTTTTCATATATTTATCAAAGGTAATCAAACACGTGTTTATTGTTTATGTGCTATAAATATATCATTATTTATAGCGATTGGTTGTATTTAAATGTTAAGATTTCTTATTATGAAT